>PVJD01007944.1:0-77962 GCA_004026545.1 Mormoops blainvillei
GGGGCTGGGGGAGGGGAGGAGGGAGGGGGCAGGCGGGCTGGCGGGGAGGAGTTCGAGGCTACCACCGTGCTCGTCGTCGCTGCTGCAGCCGCTCTCGGGCTCCGAGAAGTGCAGCCCGCCGTTCGTGGAGGAGGCGCCGCTGCCACCGCCGCCCGCCGGGCTCTTGGCGCTGCCGTTGGCCGATCGGTTCTTCCCCAGTAACTCGGGCCCTTTCTCCATCATGCCGGGCATGGTAGAAGAGGGGAGGGGGAAAGGTGAGGGGAAGAGGCAGGCGGCTGGTTGAAGGGGGAGATCGCTCACGAGGGCGGGCGGGAGGGAAAGGAGGAGGAGGAGACGGCGGTGGCGAAGGAGGAGGAGGAGGAGAGTGTTAATATGGAGCCGCCATAACCGCCCCGGTCCGGCAGTAGCGCAGTCTCCTCACAACAACCCGCCCCGGCCCCGCCTCTCTCTCCTCCCCCCTCCGCTAGCCTCCCGCCTGGCGAAGTCCCGGGCTCCCGACTCGGCCGCGCCGCGCTCTACCCCGCCGTCAGTATCACTCCGCCCCGCAGGGAGGTTCCGGCAGCCGGGGAGGGGTAGCGGGAGGGCGGGGGTGGAAACGGGGGGGGGGCTGGGGAAGCCCCACTAGCCGACAGACGGGGCAGCCTCCCCGGATGATCGCTAATAAAATCGCCGCAAAGGCGCCGCCGCCTCTCGGACTTCCTTCCTAGGGGGCGCTCTGGAGCCCGGGCGGAGCGCAGCAGCAGCGGGACTCTTTGCCCTCTCAGGGCGGAAGGAACGCGGCTAGCGTGAGAAAGCCCGGACGACCCGAGGCGCCCAAGTCTTAGGGGCCGCCCCCCCTTTTTTCCGAGGGGGTTGCGGGGCCGGATGCGCCGCGGCGGGAGTGCGGCCCTCATCAGGAACTGCGCTGGGCTGGCTGCTCGGTCCAGGGTCCCGCCGCCGGCGTCCGGCGGCTGTCGCGCGCTTGTTCTCTGTGGAGTCGCGCAGCGGAGCAGGGCGGCCTTTGCGTTCCCAGGCCCATCCGGCCAGAGAGTAGACTCGGTCATACACGCTGCAGTTTTTGTTTCTGTATCTTTGACCTGGGGCCTGATTCCCTAGAGAGACCGATGGTGCCGAGCTGAGTTTCCAGTACTGAGCAATGCAGCTGTATTTTGCTAAAAGGTTTTTTTTTTGTTTTTAACCTTACTCCCTCCCCACCCCCGTCTTCCTCTTCTCACCGTCTCTTCCTTTCTTTCTTTTTCTTTTTCTTTTTTTTTTTTCCCCCCTCCGGTTGGTATTTCATTAGTTTGGGAGTGGCTGCTGTCAGCGGCGAAATGAGGACGGGGTTCGTGCCCAGTTGGCGCCTACCCAGTCGGTGTCAGCCTGTGGTCAAGGCTTGGAGGGGAGCTGTAGCGAGGGCGGAGTCCTGAAGCGGAGGTGAAGACGGAGCTGCATCCTGGCGGCTTTCCAGCCTGGCAGGAGATGTGCTCTGTAATGCTTTTCTGAATTGCATTAGGCAGGAGGAATAGGGGACTGCGTTATTTGTTCACCAGATTTGAGGACCTCGGCTATGTGCCAGGCTGCCTGGCCTTGGAGGCTATTTATGATTTCCTTTTCTTTTCCCTCGAGCTGAGTAAGTATGTGAGGACTGACTGTGAGCATCTAGTATGCAGATACATGCAGAGCAGTATTTGGGGTCAACAATAAAGTATTTTCCAAACACTTAAAAAGATTACCCTGGAAGGATTCTAGTTAGGTCAATGGAGAACGGATCAAACCAGAAATAAACCCCTCTAACCAGAGCAAGCCTTCACTCAAAAGAAATCAGGAAATGAGCCAAGAAAAGCCTGGGAAGTATTTGGCAGGGCCCTTGTGTAAAGGGGAAAGTCTGCTGGGCAGGTGCAACATCTCTTTAGTTCTGGTAGTGGAGATAGTTTCATCGCTATCGAAACTTGATACAATTCCATTCAATGTTTAAATCACATGACTAAACCTTTTATTCTATTCCTCTTCTCAACAAAGTTCTGAAGATTATTTTAATTACAATGTAGTTTCTCTCGTTTTAAAAATTTATTTATTTATTTATTTTTAGAGGGAGAGAAAGGGAGGGAGAAAGGGATGGAGAGAAACGTCAATGTGTGGTTGCCTCTTGAGCGCCCCCCTTTCAGGGGACCTGGCCCACAACCCAGACATGTGCCTTGACTGGGAATCCAACCATCGACCCTTTGGTTTGCAGGCTCGCGCTCAATCCACTGAGCCACACTAGCCAGGGCTAATTGCCGTATAGGTTTTCTATAAGGAGAGGACATCCTGGCCAAATGAAATGAACAACCATTTTCCTTGACAGTTATATTTTCCATTGTTTTATATACACAAGATTCTGATGAACATGATTCAGCATCTCTGGTCCTGTGCTGAGTGAATTCACCAAAAAACGTCACTGTGAGGCCTCTTGGCCAGCCAGCTTTCTGACATCCAACTTTGTAACACCTTCCACCCACTTTTCTACATACAGATCAAGGATCAAAACATTGAAGATTAGGGGAATTTTATAACCTATTTTTATTATTGTAAAACCCTTACAGTAAAAAGATTTCACACTCTTTGAGTACAGCAAAGAGGGCAGAACAAGGCCGACTGCATTCCATTCTTGGGAGAAGAACCTCAGGGAGGGAGGGGGGTTATGGCATTTTTTAAAAAGAAAGGAAAGCAAGTTTCTGATTTGCCCCTAAAGAAAAGGAGCGTGGCCTTGTTCAGAAGAATACTGATGGGCCCTAAAATGATTTCCCAACATTTAACAGGGCGGTCTTGAAAGAGAAACGAGCTCAGGAGCAAATCTTGGGTAAGGAGCTAAAGGAAGAGAAGAATCTGGACAAGAAGAAAGCTTTAAGAAGGGCTTAATAAACAATGTCCAGTGATTCAGAGTCATGGGAAGAATTTAAGAAAAGGCCTTTGCATTTGTCAATTAGAAGGATGTTATTTTGTTTGGCTTTCTTATGGTGTTTAATTTTTTTTTTATTTGTACTGTAAATTTGGAACAGACAATACAGTCTCATAGTTCCAAAAATAAAAAGGTATAAAAAATACTTCACTATTGAATTAAACATCCTAGTGATTGCAAGGGTAAAATGTATAAGGATTAGAAAGAAATACATAAATCTTTTATTTGGAAAAATCATAGTCTACATATAAAATTATAGTCTATAAACTATTAGTATTAATAAGTGAAATTAGCAAGTTGCTGGATATAGTCAGCATACCAAGATTAATTATATTTTTATATACTAGCCTAAACAATTAGAAAATGAATTTTTTAAAAAGTGAAATCATATACAAATGCATCAAAAATACCAAATACCTAGTATATTAGTTTCCTATGGCTGCTATAATAGATTACCACAAACTGAGTGGCTTAAAACAGTTTTATTCTCTCAAAAATTCTGGAGACCAAAAGTCCAAAATCAAGGTGTCAGGGCCATATTCCTTCCATAGTGTCCAGAAGAGAATCTGTTTCTTGCCTTTTCCAGTTTCTTTTGTCTGCTGGCATTCCATGGCCTGAAGCTACATCACTAATCTCTGCCTCCATCTTCATATATCTTCTCTTTGTCTCGAATTTCCCTCTTCCTCTGTCATACAAAGATACCAAAGGCATCCTGGCTGGTGTGGATCAGTGGATTGATTGCCGACCTGTAAACCAAAAGGTCACTGGTTCACTTCCTAGTCAGGGCACACGCCTGGGTTGTTGGCCAGGTCCCCAGCTGGGGTAGTGCCAGTGGCAACCAATCGATGTATCGCTCACACACTGATGTTTCTCTCCCCTTTTCTCCCTCCCTTGCCCTCTCTCTAAAAATAAATAAAATCTTTAAAAAAAAAAAAAAGACACTAATGGCATTTAGGACCCACCTGGACAATCCAGGATTATCTCCTTGTTTCAAGCTCCATAGTTTAATCACATCTGCAAAGACCTGTTTTTTCCAAATAAGGTCACATTTACAGGTTCCAGAGGTTAGGACCTGACATCTTTAGATCACTGTCTAGGAATTTGCCCTAGGAATAAATTTTAATGAAAAATTTGTGTAGTGTAAAAACTCTATATTGAATATTTATTATTGAGAGGAATTAGAGAAGACCCAAGTAACTGGACAGGTATGCTATGGTCATAGATCAGAAGACTCAATAATGTAAAAAGTTAGTTCTCCCCAAGTTCATCTATAGATTTGCTTAATTCCCATTAGACTCAAAACCAATAGGGGGTGTGTGTGTGTGTGTGTGTGTATAAATTGAGCTGAATCTAAAATTTATATGGAAATTTTAGAATACCAAAAATAGCCAAGACAATCTGGAAGAACAACAAAGTTGGAGGGTTTATATTACCAGATACTGAAAAGTAGACAAATGGAACTGAATAGAGTTCTCAATCAGATGCTTATGCGAACATTTCACTTATGCAAAGGTGACTAGTAATGTGGAGAAAAAAAATGGATGCTTCAATAAATGGTGTTGGGTCAATTGAATATCTATATAGAAAACAAGAAACCTTGACATCTACACATACTATCTTTATAACTTTGGATAGTCAAATAGTTCTTAAACAGTATATAAAAAGCAAGTTATAAAGGAAAATGTTGAACATGCCAGGTACAAAAAAAAGTATGAAAAATACAAAGAGTCTTGAATTATGTCAGAAAACTACAAATGGTTTTGTATTCCTGGAGCATGAAGTCAACTCAGAATGAGGCTGGAGAGATAGGCAAGGGCTGAACTACATAAAACCCTTGATAGCATTCAAGGGTTAAGCAATTTACTCTATAGATAATGGAAAAGGACCAGAGTGATCTAAGCAAGAGAGTGGTTTGGTTCAAATGGTGTTTTATTTTTATTTCTTTTGATAGGCAAGAGGTTATTTATTTCAGTTCTTTAAAAATTTTTAAAAAATATTTTATTATTTATGCTATTACAGTTGTCTCATTTTTCCCCTTTTGTTCCCTGCTCCACCCTGCCCGCCCACCCCCACTTATATAGTCAATCCACATACCATTATTTTAGATAGAAATTAATTGGGCAAAGGAATCAATTAGGAGACTGTTGAAGAAGTAGTCAAGAAATGGTAAGGTTTAAATTATGGCAGTGGTAGCAAGGATAGAAGTAGGGACAGAGGTAAACATTTAGTAGGTAAAGTTAGCAAAATTTGGGGATTGATTGAATATGGAATGAAAAAGGGAAGGGAGGAGTCTAAACTGATGCCAGGATTTTCCCTTGGATGTCTGGATGGATGATTGTGTCAACAACTGAGGTGGTAAATACTAAAGACTTACCAATTTGAGAGACAAGGAGAATTGATTTCTAGATATATTAGGTCCTCCCTGGGAAGATATCCAACATTCATTTGGCTATATAATTAAGATCAGAACTGGAGACCTGGCTGGGTAGCTCAGTTGGTTAGAGCGTCATCCTGAAACACCAAGGTTGCAGATTTTCTCACCAGTTAGGGCACATTGAAGAAGCAACCAATGAATGTATAAATAAGTGGAACAACAAATCAATGTTTCTCTCTCTCTCTCTCTCTCTCTCTCTCTCTCTCTCTCTCTGTCTCTCAAATCAGTAAAATTAAAAAATAAATCAGGACTGGAGACAAGGATTTGTTACCAATTGATTGTAGCCAACTACAGTCATGAGACCTAACTAGATCACACAGGAAAAGCATGTAAAATGAGAAGTATAATGAAAAGCAGAGGAACAGGAACATTGAAGGGCCACAAAGAGGAAAAGAAATCCATAAAAGATAGAAAAACTAGAAAAATGAGAGAACTAGGAGAATATAACTTACTGAAACCAAAGGTACAGAGAGATACAAAGAGAGGCAAGATTACCCAGGAAGCAGAGAAGTACAGGGAGATAGGGCTTAAGTGTGTACAGTGCTTAGGCAAGTAAGAGGTCAAGAATGATCTTGCCAATAGCAGCTTTACTGGGATGATGCACTGAAGAACAAAACTGCAGCAGACTGAGAAGTGAAGAAGTAAGGCAATGGGAATAACCAATATGAATCTATTCCATAAGAGTACTCATATGGATGAGAATAGCAAATAAAACAAGGGACTATAGTGGCTTAAAATAAGTTATAGGCAAGAGTATGTATATATGTAGCATTTAAAAAATTGAAATACCAAATGCTATTATTTCCTCTCTATTATCAGGTGGGCATTTAAAGCTACAACCTTATTGTACGGAAAGGAGACAATAAAAGTTATCTGGGTCCTTGTACATAGCAGAAGCTGTGGAACCTGAAATAGAAAGTATGTACTGAAAAGGGCTCCTGGTTGTGTAACTGGGCTCAAGTTTAAAACAACAACAACAACAAACAGTCTAGTAGCCATTTCTACACAGGGGAGTCTCATACAAATTGTACCTGGGGGAAAAAGCCTGCACTGAACTACCTGCCTGCAACTGGGTTTCTGCCATCTGAGCCAGCCCTTGTTAAGGAATTCCTGGAATTGTTCAACCATTAGGATTAAGGCTTTCTCCAACCAACCGGAGCTGTGCAACTATGTCCCCTCAGCTTCACCAACCAATCAAAGCAGCTCCATTCTGAAAAATCAGGACAGTGCCTTTTGGACCAAACAAACTGCAAGGACTTGGAGTCCTTATTTGCATGAAGAAGGACCAATCAGGGACGAGGGGCACGGACTTCTGAATGTATGAGTCAAGTATCCCCTGGCTCTGGGTTCGCACTTTCCCTTTCCACCAAATGTTCCCTTTCTCTGTCTGGAGCAGAAACATTGAAGATGTCTCCCCAGAGCACAGTAGACCAGATGAGAGCAAATCAGCAAGGAACACAGCAGAGCTGCCTAGCTGGAGAAGCGACCTGGCTGCAGGGCCTCCTGTTAGCAGTGGTGTATCATGATTGAGCTGTTCCACAGATGTGCTGTTTTCACAGCCGTGCTGTACCATGACCGAGCTATTCCACAGCGGTGCTATGTCACAAATGAGTTGTTTGCACTGAATAAAGTTTCCTTCTTCACTGCACCCCAAATTGGGGATTCCTTTTGGTATTGAATTGATGCCAATGACCTTTTGGTTGACAATGCTTAATAACTATTTGAACAACACTTTCTGAGTTCTATACTAAAGTTTTCAAGAATCATTTTCTGTACTAAAATGTTTATCTTTTTATAATATTACTATTGTGATTAGTTTTTAGTCTTTAATACCAACACACCTACATAATGAACTGTACGTGACTCTTTGAGAAAGAATGAAGCACATCTCCTTATGCCAATATAAAACTATCTTGGTATTTTAAGGGAAAAAGTCAATGTTCAAATAGTTAATACTGCATTCATGTATATTTGTGTGTGTGTGTGTGTATCTTATTCTGCTCAGGCTACTATAACAAAGTACCACAGACTATGTGGCTATTAGCTGCAGAAATCTATTGCTTACAGTTCTAGAGACTGGAAGTCTAAGATCTGGGTGCTGGCATGGTTGGGTGAGAGCCTCTTCCAAGTTGCAGACTTGTAACTTCACATGGGGGAAAGGGCTAGGTATCACTTGGAACCTATTTTATAAGGCGCTAGTCCTATTCATGAAACTTCTACCGTCATGATTTAAGTACCTCCCAAAAGCCCACCTATAAATACCATTGTTTTTGAGGGTTAGGATTTCATGAATTTGAGTGGAACACAAACATTCAAACCATAGTAGTATGTATTTCCTTTTTAACATACACACATGAAATATATACATAGCTGCCTACACATGCTCAGAGTATTTCTGAAAGGGTTCATAGAAACCATTTACCCCTGGGAAGGGGGTGTCAGTCTGGTATGGAAGGGAGAGCTTATCTTCCTATGTATACGTTTTACACAGTTGGGCTTTTTAGTCATGTGTGTGTATTACTGTTTTGAGGAAAGAAATGTTTGAAGAATTGACTCAAAGCACTTAATGTTAAAAAATAGAATAATGTTAAAAATAACATTAAAATAATGTAAAAGTAAAGTTACAGCTAATAGAAGTTAGGAAGTAGAATGCAGGAGGAAAGATAGAGGGTGGAGTGTTATCCTTATTTAACAATAGAAAAAAATTTAATCAGGGCAGTAACTGGACTACACCTTGATTCACCAATTACACTAGGCACACAGGAAGGACTTGAACAGAAATCCTGTTTTATTCATATTACCCAGACTCATAATCAGTTTATGATACCAATTTGTCACTGAAGAGTTCATTGATTTGCTCTTTGGTCCTCCTACATCATTACTTCAGAAGTGCCTGTCTCAGAATAAATTTAACTCTGAAATGGAGTCAGGTGATGCTGTGCAGCATGGCCAGGAGCTTGCCCAACAATGAGCTGCTTGTGTGGGGCTGAGTCTGGTGGGGACAGCCCAAACGTATTTACAATAGGAGAACAAGCTCTTTGTTTTATTTTTAGAGCCACTGATCCTCAAAGGGGAAAAGTGATAAAATCTTAAGAGGTAAACAGAACTTCAGAGGTCTGGTAACCCCCATTTTCTTCACACTCTAGAATACTACCATTTGTGAAGCTAGTCTTACAACTTCCATTTAAAGCTATATAGAGATAGGTGACTATCACAAAGTAGGTGATTTTGTTTTTAAATTATATTTTATTGATTATGCTATTACAGTTGTCCCAGTTTTTACCACTTTGCCCCCCTCCATCCAGCACCCTCCACTCCCTCAGGCCATTCCATTACCATTGTTCATGCCCATGGGTCGTGTGAATAAGTTCTTTGGCTACTCCATTTGCTATACTGTACTTTACATTCCCATGGCTATTCTGTAATTACTTATTTGTACTTCTTAATCCCCTCATCTCTTCACCCATTCCCCTACACTCCCCTTCCATCTAGCAACTATCAAAATGCTCTCCATATCCATGATTCTGTCTCTGTTCTTGTTTGCTTAGTTTGTTCTTCAAATTCATTTGTTGATAAGTATTTATTACCATTCTATTGTTCATCTTTTTGATCTTCTTCTTAAATAAGCCCTTTTAACATTTTTTATAATAATGGTTTGATGATGATGAACCCCTTTAGTTTTTTTGTCAGGGGAGCTCTTTATCTGTCGTTCGATCCTAAATGATAGCTTTGCTGGGTACAGCAATGTTGGTTGTAGGTCCTTGCTTTTCATGACTTTGAATACTTCTTGTCAGTCCCTTCTAGGCTGCAGTTTCTTTTGAGAAATCAGCTGATAGTCTTATGGGAACTCACCTATAGGTAACTAACTGCTTTTCTCTTGCTGCTTTTAAGATTCTCTGTTTATCTTTAACCTTTGGCATTTTAATTATGGCATGTCTTGGAGTGGGCCTCTTTACACATCTTGTTTGGGACTCCGTGCTTCCTGGACCTAATGCCTATTTCTTTCAATAAATTAAGTTTTCTTTCATTATTTTTTCAAATAGGTTTCTAATTTCTTGCACTTTCTCTTTTCCTTTGGGCACTCCTGTGATGCAAATGTTGGAACACTTGAAGTTGTCCCAGAGGCTGCTTATATTATCCTCATTTTATTGGATTCTTGTTATTCTGGTTGGTTTTTTCTTCCTTATGCCCAACCCATTGATTTGATTCTCAGCTTCATCCACTCTACTGTTGTTTTCCTGTAAATTGTTCTTTATTTCAGTTAGTGTATCTTTTGTTTCTGACTGGATCTTTTTCATGCTGTTGAGACCCTCACTAAGTTCCTTGAGCATCGTTTTGAACTTTGCATCTGATAGATCGGTTATCTCAATTTTGTTTAGTTCTTCTTCTGGAGTTTTGGTCTGTCCTTTCATTTGGGCCATGTTTCTTTGTCTGTTCATTTTGGTAGCCTCTGTGTGTTTGTTTCTATGTAGTAGGTAGAGCTGCTATGACTCCCTGTCTTGGTAGTGTGGCCTAATGTAATAGGTGTCCTGTAGGGTCCAGTGGCACAGTCTCCCCTATCACCCAAGCTGTGTACTTGAGGTGTGCCCACCATGTGGGCCGAGTACACCTTCTTCTTGTAGTTGAGCCTTGATTGTTGTTGGCAGGTCAATAGGAGGGATTTACCCAGACCAGTCAGCTGCAAGGACTAGCTGTGACCACTGACCACCAACCTTTGCCCTCTGTGGAGGATCAGTTCTGTAGGGGCAAGATGATGATGCTTTGACGGTGTCTGTAGCTGTCCAATGGGTGTGCAGGTTCTGGTGTTTTTCTGATGGTGCGTGCCAAAGTCAGCCCCCACCTGTGGTTTTCCGGGGGCTACCCTGCATGAGCTATAAGCAATCTGAGATGGCTGCTACTTGTGCTGGGCTTGGAGATACCCTAGTGAAGCCAAGCTGTGAATATAGCCTGGCTGCCTCTAGTACTTGGCCTGGGGCTACTTAGCAAGAGGTACAGGGGTTGGGGGCTTACTGAGGCTGGCTGTTGCTTGTTTGATAGGATTTAGGAAGTTGTGAAACATAGCTAAGACCAACCATTCATATGGAAAAGTCACAATTAACAGTTTGGATGGCCCTGTAAGTTGGGTGGCACAGAGTCAGTGGATCTTCGGGGCAGGGCAAACACTGTTAGCCAGGTTAATGGAGTCTCAGATATGGCACCCGCCTGGCAGCCCTGTGAGGGGAGGGCTCAGAAAAGGGACAATGGCCTCTGCCTTTCTCTCTGGAAGAAAGCTGCTCCCCAGCTCTCACCTTGATGTCAGACACTTCAGTTTCTCCCTGTATGCTCCTGGTGCCTTTCAAGCTGCTACCCCAGTGCTGGAGCTCAGAGAGTGAGTCTGAGTAAGTTCATGTGTGGGTTCTTTAAGGGGACCCACTTGGGACTCCAGAAGTTTCTTCCTCTAGCTTAATCCCCGCTGGTTTTTGCAGCCAGAAGTTATTGGGACTTAACTTCCTGGGACTGGAACCCTAGGCTGGGGAACCTGGTCTGGCGCTGGGTGTCCTTGCTCCCATTATATCCCTCCTGAATTTTTTTGTACCACATGTGGATATGGAACCAGCCTGTTCAGTGTCTCTGCCTCTCCTACCAGCCTGGATGGATGTGCTTTCTTTAATTCCACAGTTGTCAAACTTCCATTCAACTTGATTTCTGACAGATTTGATTGATGGTTTTCTATACTTTAGTTGTAATTTTGATGTGGTTGCAAGAGAAAGTGAGCTGTGTTTACCTATGCCACCATCTTGACCAGAAGTCTGATGATTTCATTTTTAAAGAAAATACCAATCTTTTTTTTTTCTCTTGATGCCCAAAGGTCAACCCCAAATAACAGTGTCTTAAACAAAATGAAAAAAAAAAAAAAGTTTTCCATGTAAAAGATACCCAGAAGTAAGCAGTCCTATGGTGAAATGACAACTGCTATGTACTTGTCAGGGTTCCAGGCTTCTCTGTCCCACCTCTCCACTGGTCCTTGAGTGTCACTTTTGCCCTGGTAACCCAAGATGGCTGTTAGAGTGCCAGTCATCATGATTTGGCTCCATGCAGCAGGACACAGGAAGAAAGGCCGAAGGCATACACTTCTTTACAAGGAGATTTTCTCGAAGCACCATATATGCTGATAGATCAATGTCCAGAACTTAAGTCACTTGGCCCACTAACCTTAAAGGAGACTGGGACATGTCAGAAAGCTGCTCAAAATCAAAAGTTCCTTTGCTCAAGATGAAGGAGGAAATGACTACTGAAAGGTGACTAGTAAGCTCTGTCACACTGGACATATAAATATTTGAAAACAACAATCATGTCTTACTTTAGCTTCTTTTTCAGATTAAACATTATTCTTTTTGACATTTTTACTGATATCGTTGTCAGATCCTTCACTTTTTTGATTATTAATATACTCCAATTTGTACTTAAAATAGGACACTCCCCTTAACTCTGTCAGATCTAATTGGTGCAAAATCAATTGGAAATATTTTGACCCCTTTTCTTTGCATCATATTTTTATTAATTCATCTTAAAGTTAGCTTTCTTGGCAACAACTGCACATGGTTACTAAATCTTGAGTTGAAAGTATCATCTGGGTCTTTTTCACATGTTACTGGTTAGCCAGGTCTGTCTTCACTTAGACTTCTGTAGGTTTCCTATCTATCTTTTTGCTCCCTCCTGAGCAAATGAATACACATGTTTCACCTGGCTTATTTTAGCTTATCTGAATCTTTTGAGAACTTTAGGAATTCTAACTTTCTTACTCAACATGTTATGTGACTGAGATGGGGGCATTTGCAGCTGTGATCAACTGAATTTCTCTTTAAGGGCAGGAACATCACCTTAATTTATAGCCTTAGTATTGTGTACAATGCCTAGTGCATAGTAGATTTTCAGTGTTTGTTTAATGAATGAATTCTGCAGCTGGATGTAAAGAACATTTTCTAGATGGAAAAATGTTTTTAATTCTGGAATTTCCCTGACTTTTAAAATAAATACACTTTGTCTGGAAGAACTATGATGTGTATGCAGTCTTATAAAAGCAATTTTGCTAAACTTTTAAATTATATAAATATGACTTTGTAATGATTTATTTGGCTAAAATTTTTTATAGGTCTAGATAATGAAATGTGTAAAGTTTACATCTGAACTCTGCCCCTATACACAATATTCTTTACTAACTCATTCACTTTTTTAAAAAAAATATTTATTCATTTTAAAATTACAGTTGACATTCAATATTATATTAGTTCCAGGTGTATAGCATAGTGGTTAGACTTTTTTTTTTATCCTCACCTGAGGACATTTCTTTTTCATTGCTATCAGAGAGAGAGGAAGGAAGAAAGGAAGGGAGGCAGAGAAACATTGATGTGAGAAAGAAGCATTGATTGGTTGTCTCCTGTACACCCTTGGACCAGGGATTGTACACACCTGCACTGGGGCTCTAACTGAAACCTAAGTATGTGCCCTGACGGGAAATTGAACCCACAACCCTTTGCTTGGGGGGCGATGCTCCAATTAACTGAGCCGCACCAGCCCGAGCTAGACATTTATATAACTTACGTAGTGGTCCCCTAGTAAGTCTGGAACCCATCTGACACCATATGGTTAATAAAATATTATTGACTATATTTCCTAAGCTGTACTTTATATCCCCATGACTATTTTGTAACTGCCAGTTTGTACTTCTTAATCCCTTCACCTTTTTCACCCAGCCTCTAACCCCCCACCCATCTATAATCATCAGTTTGTTCCCTGTATCTGAGTCTGTTTCCATTTTGTTTGTTTATTTTGTTTTTTAGATTCCATATATAGGTGAAATCATATGGTATTTGTCTTTCTCTTTGGATAATACCTTCTAGGTCCATCCATGCTGTCACAAATAGTAAGACTTCATTCATTTTATGTCCGAGTAATATTCCATAGTATATATGTACCACATCTTCTTTATCCATTCAGTTTTGGATTGGAGCATTTAATCTATTTACATTTAAAGTAATTATTAATAAGTATGTAGTTAACGCCATTTTATTCACTGATTTCTGGTTGTTTTGTAGTGCTTCTCTGTTCCTTTATTATTCTCTTGGTCTCTTCTTTTGTATGTTGGTGACTTTCCGTAGTGTTGTGTTTGGATTTCATTCTCTTTATTTCTTGTAAATCTCTTGTAGATTTTTGATTTGTGCTTACCATGCACTTCATATATACCAAGTTGTGTTTACAGCAACCTTTTTTTAAGCTGATGGTCACTTCAATTTGAATACATTGTAAAATCACTACCATATTTACTTATCTGCGCCACATTTATATTTTTGTCATTTTTTTTTTACTTTTGTGTGTGTATGTATCTCTTAATTTACTGTTGTAATTACACATGATCTTCCTACTTTTGACATTTGGCCTTTGTACTGGCTTTAGTGTTGGTCGATCCACTGCTTTTATTATGTTTGCCTTTTAGTGAGAATTTGTTGGGGGGGGCGATATTTTCTTACTCATGTTTTTTATTGTTTTTCTTCTTCTTAAAGAAGTCCTCGTAACATTTCTTGTAATGCTGATTTGGTTGTGATGAACTCCCTCAGCTTTTCTTGTCTGGAATTTCACTTCTTTTCCCTCAGTTTTATAAATTATAAAATCGAATTCACAAATTAATTTTTTTCGTATTTAAAAAGGTATTTAACGAACATATTCATTAAAATCAGTCTATAGGGAACTGCAGGATCCAAGTTATGAGGTAATCTGAAGATTTGGGGCTAAGATTAGATGCATTAACTTCTGAAATGGAAAACTAACATTACATTGATTTGCAGAAATTACTCTACAAAGCAGTTTGAAAATGTTTCAGAAACATGCTGCTCATGAGATTAGAGGCTCCTAAAATATTTTCATGGACACTGGAGATAGTAATCTAAATATAATGTGCAGAATAATCTATAAATATTGACAAAAATGCAGTCACTGGCACATAGTAACTATTCCGATGACAATTATTGTTATTAAGTATATGGATAGATTCGAGTAAAATCAAAGTGTTCCCCCAGACTGACCAAGGAGATGGCACCCCGAATAGTCCCTTATTTAAACATAAATATTCCTAGAGATAACAGTACAAAGGAACAGGTTCCCTGGAGAACCTCAACTTACTAGGATATAAATAGGATTTTTGAAAAGTAGCTATTACCTACTGTGCTGTGTTTAGCACTGCCTCCCCCCTTTTTCCCTTTGGATACAGGGTCTGTTAGCTACATCTTGATCTAATTCCATTACTTTTGGTTATCGGAATAATACCATTGTATTTAACATAGGCCAAATTTATTTGCAAGTATCCCCTTTTTATTTTTTCCTAGTGAAGAGGTGTTCTACACCTTGTTCGAAACTAATTCAGCTACTTTGTCCCTACAGTCCTTCGTTCTCCAAAATCTTGCTCTACCAGTTAATTGCTGGTCTGTGTTATTTGTGACTTAGTAAAGCTTAAAGGAAGTCCCTATCTTGGAGTGGCTGCTTGCAATAATAGAGAATGGAGGTAAACAGAAAGAAAGTAGAGCTGAGAGATGAGAAATGAGGTGTGTGGTGGGGAGGGGAGCAGAGGAGAAACACTTAATAGCAACAAGCTTCTATTTTTTACCGAGGTCCCTGAAATTAACTGTTTCCCGTAACATTTTCTTTAATTCCTTGAGCTATCCCAGCATCCTCCAATAATTTCTCTTCTTTTCTTAATCTATTTCAAGGTAGGTTTCTGTCATTTGCAACTTTAACAGCAAGTTCTTACTAATATAACGGTATTTATAAATAGTACTAAACCCTGATTTTTACACTGGCACATATTTGATCTGTTTATAACCCATCTCCTTGCAGTATTCCTAACTTAAATAGTAAATAAAATTAAATATTGGAAGCAAAGAATTTTTTCTACAACTTAATTCAACTTTATACTTTCTTATCCCACCCATTACTCTGATCCTGACCCACATGAACTGTTAGATAAATGTTAATTAAATAATATGTTGCCCAAAAGAAACATTAATTCTCTGGGACAGGAAATTTGAAGCCATACAGAGGAAGGGCATTTTCTAACTACATGGGATTTGGAATGGGCTGCTTTCCACAATGCATCCTCCTTGGAGGCAGTCATTTAAAATTATATAGTATTTGGTTCCTCTTTTTGTTTTCTCTTTGGGCCTTCAGATGTAATAAAGAGTTCTTACCTTAGTTAAGCCAAAACCACTAAAATTATAGTTTTAAGTATTTTCCTTCAAGAAAAAGAAGAGTCTGTCCTATTATTATGGTTACATGACCACCTCTCCCTCCCTTTAAAGCCTTTATTCAGCAAACGTTACTTGAGAAACTACTAATTTGTGCCCCAAGTCCTCTGCCTCAGGTTGGGGTTACAAGGATTAACTAGACCTGATCTGTAGTCAGAGAGTCTGACAAGTCCACAAGGCCATCAAATACAGCTGAGAAGCGCCGAGCCTCATAGCTGTGGAAACACTGAAGGGGGATTCTGTACGACTTTCTGTAGGACCTGATTGCTGAATAGAAGCCTGAAGAACAAGTGGTAGATGGCCCAGATGGCCCAGGAGGGCATCTCTGGCAGGAGAGGAATAGCATGAACAAAAGCCTGGAGCCTTAATCGTTGGATTATTCCATTCCATCTTTTCTGTATTTTTAATGTCTCCCTTTCCATTTGGCTCCTTCTCCATGACCTAAAAATATCTTAATGTTTCTTACATTCAAAATAATCAAAAAGTAATCCCTCCTTCAATATTGTGCCTTCCTCAAGCTACTTCTCCTGTCTTCTTTCTTCTCACTGTAATAATGTTCCTTGAAAGAATATAGGGTCTACTTCAAGTCCCTTCCCATTTTGTCTTTAACCTGGAGACCCAGGGGACTTTCACGAGAAAAGGAGAATGTTTCAAGTAGAAGAACCAATGGTAATTCTGGAAGGTGAATGGTAATGGGAAAACAAGAATTCATAATACATGGGTTCAAGTGAAAGTTCTGGAAGCTTTGGAGTTGAATAAAGAAAAAGGACTTTTAAGTAGATTCCAGATGTGTTCCAGGCAATAGGGATAAAGAAAGGGGATTTTTATGAAGTTTTAAGTATTTCTCCTTGGGGATTTTGATCAGAGGGTATAGCGAAAATTTGAGTTTCTATTTTAATTACTTTAGGTTGCTGGATTTGTGATTTTATTTTTTTAATGCTAGGACTGAACTGCAAGTCTGAGTACATTTATGTGGATTATATTTAACCTTTAAGCTACTAAATGCAATAGTGGTTTTAAAAAATTCTAGTGTTTTATATACAGTGATATTTTAAGATACCAGAAGACCAGTATTTATTGTTGGAATAAAACCATTACTCTAAAAATTTCTGAAATTTGAATCATTGAGATATTAATGTGGCATTACAATTTCTAATCAAATTATGTTTTATTTGTGTAGATAAAATTCTTCTATGTCTCCATAATTCTAAGAGGAAGAGTAAACGTCAATTGAAAATGAAAGCTACTGTTGGTAGAATAATACTCGAGTTCCGGGAACTTCTGAACAAATAAAATAGCTAGTATTGAAATTAATTTAATAAACTTTTTGCATTGCAATCCCATCTTGAAAGTAAGGAAACCATAGGAGGACTGGGAATATTTCTGTTGAAAGAATAAGAACAACAACTTGCTATCAATAAAAGATTACACCCATAGAAAAATAGTTACTAAGAATATATTCTTAAAGTTAGCACGCATGCACATGAAAAAGAAGCAGCAATCATTTGTAGATGGAGCAAGGAGAAAATATCTGGAGTTATCTAATAACCATGATGACCTCTTCCAACTATTGTAGAATTAGAAAGTTTTTTCAGCAGCTGGCAAAATGTGCGCAAAAATAAGTTCATTATCTAATGACCAATGGACACACTTATTAAAATATGTTTCTTAAAAAAAATCACATATTTCATTCTTCTATTTGTCATGATTAATTACATCGTCTTTACTTCATGTAGTATTTAGCTACATTTGTTTGTATTACTTTATTCATTTTATCTGCCAACAACTGATATCAGACTAATGGTTTATATTTAATGTTTAAATTTTTATAATTTTCCATGTAATTTATACAGTAAAACTTATACCTCTTTAATTTAAAATGTGTAAAATACTTAGCCTCAACTTTTATTTTATGAATTAAAAAGCTTCAAGAAAGAAAATACTAGTGGTTTAGTTACTATTTGAGTCAAATACCCCAGTTCTCGTATTACCCATATTCTCTGGTATTGCAGTGATTTGTTTTTAGAAGATGCAGTTCTCTCATAAAATCGTCTCTATCCCAGAGAAATGTGGGTTTACTCTGCTGAGAAGATTGTGCAGACCCAATGATAAACAATAATACGTCATTGAAATTGTTTATTTATCTGTCACTTTCCATTGTATCACACAGTCTTTGAATATTTATGAAACTGGAAATAATTTTATTAATTACAATGGGGAATACTCCTTTCAGCCTAGTTGAATGCTCGTTTAGTATAAGGAAGGACCCGAGAGCTGGACTAACTCTGGATATTAGGGGAACCTTGGTTCTTAAACTTAATTCATCCCCGAAGGCTATTCGAGAGGCACTTTGTTCAGAAACTGAATCATTTTTTTCCAATTAGAAATAACTGTATCAGCGTGAAAGGGTTGTCTGGTCAAGAATCAAAGTTTTGTTTGACAACTGAGACGTTATTCCATGAATGACTTAGTTGAGAACTGAATTGTTTGAGATGAGAGGCATTCGAGAACTGAAGTTTGACTGTACAACACAATTAAGTTGTGGACATATCCAGAGACAGACCGCTTCACCAAGGCAGCCAGTTCTGTCTCATTTTTCTTTAACTTAAACGATATCTAAAATTGAGTACCACCTGTGCTATGTAATAAAAAGTAATAGTCTCTATACATAATAATAATTTTGTGTTTGTATAATTTATCTTAAGATTATATAATACTTACAAAAATCAATAAATAAAAATGTGTTTAAATCTCATTTAAAATGGAAAAACCATTTTTATTATTTTCTTATTATCTAACCTGTTTGGGGAAAATCTTAGTCGTGATCAAAATGAGATAATGTATATAGAAGCAAAGTGTACATTGTAAAATTCTATAAGAAGGAATCTATCTAAGAGCTATAGTTAAAGACATTTCCTCTTCTCCTTCCCAGAGGGAATAATCCTAAGTCTGTTAACCTTTCCTAATAGGTTTTCATTGCCAACCACACAAATTCTTCATAACATTTTTTGAAATCCCGTTAAATTGCAGGCAGAAATATAGTTCCACGTTGATCCTTTTGCTCTAACATGTCCTCCTACCAAGACAGGACAGACCTGTTAGGCCTGCCCTAGCTGGGATTATTCTGTGCTCATTTGCGTTCTTCTCATTGTAGCATTAGGCCCAATCACGCAACGTTTATTTCTCTGTAGCTTTTCTCTGAAAGCACCGAAGGAGTTAGCTTCAAAATTTATTTTAAATAAGAGAAAATATTTGTTTCTTCCTCTCATGGCCAAGAAAAATATGGCAAGTTTTAAGTTCGGTGGTAATGAAGGTGGCTATGAAGATGTCAGGGAAAGAGCATTCTTGGCAGAGGAAAGAGGCCGTGCAAAAGCCCTGAGATGAGAGCGAGCCAGGTGTCTGCAAGGGCAGGCAAGGAAACCAGGCTGGCTAGAGCGCAGTGAGTGGGAGAGTAGCAGAGGAGGTCAGAAAACAGGGTGGCTTGGTGGTGGTAGTGGAGCGAAATTCTGTAGAAACTTGGGTTTTTTACTCTGAGTGACATGGGAAAGCACAGGAGGGTTTGAGCACAGTGACGTGATCCGGTTCATTTTAAAGGGGCCCCAGTGGCTTTTACGTCTAAAAGACATGAGGCCTATAAGTAGCCATTGCAGCGATCCAGGAAAAAGTCAATGGCCCAGAACAGGACAGCAGCAATGGAGGTGGCAGGAAACAGTCGGATGCTGAGTATGTTTTGAAATAGAGGCAACAGGAGAGGCTGATGGATTGGTTGTGGGACATGTGAAAAGCAGCAAAATCAAAAGTGACCCCAAGGTATTTAGACTGAGCAAGTAGAAACATGAAGATGTTATCAACTGAGGTGGGGGAGGCTAGAGCTAGAGAAGGTGTGAAGAAGTTTCGGTCTTACTGAGTTTGAGATCTCTATTAGACATTCAAATTGAGATACAGAGTAGGCAGCTATATCTACAAGTCTGGAGAGATGGCTAGTCTGGATATATAAATTTGGGGAAGGTATATTGCACATGTACTTTGCAGTGTCCAATGCAAAATGAAAATAAAAGTTTGTTAAAAAATTATTAAGAACTTCAAGGTTGTGACAGAGCCTTAAATCAAGTGTGAGATCCTTTTTAAGGTGGGAACCTGTGTGACTGCACACATGATGTTGGCCTTGTTTGGGAGTCATTGGCATATACATAATATTTAAAGCTACATGATTGGACAAGATCATCAAAGGAGAGAATGTAGATGGAGAAGACCAAATACTGACCCCTGGGGCCCTCTGGTATGAAGAGCTTGAGAAGAAAAGGAGTCATCAACGGAAACTGGGAGGTAGGAGGAGCCAAGAGTGTGGTGACCTGGAAGCCAAGAGAGAACATGAGGCAGAAGGGAGCAACTCCATCAGATGCCGCTGGGCAGCCAAACAAGGTGAGGACAGGGGATTGACTTGTAGTTTTCGCAATTTATAAACTTTTCTCAACAATGGACTTTATTTTTTTATAAGAGGCCAGACAAAACTACCAAGGGAGTATTACATACCACAAAATCATAATCGTTGGAAATGATTTCTTGATATTACATGGCAATGAAGACATTGGGCCATATTTCACATTTGTATAAATTACCCTAAGTATAACACATTTCTATAGTCACTTTTATATAAGTAAATTTATATTAAAATCTTGGTATATTTAAAGCATAGAAGATAGTAATGCATTGTAAATGAGGTCAGAAGAGGATTTTCTGAAATTTTCCCAAGTTTTCCTTTGGTGAGTAACTTTTTTGGCCAATATCAAGTATTTATGAGGCCCTGATAATTTGCCTTAACATAATATTTTATTTAAAAAATTTAGGATCCTTACAAAGAGAAATTGCTTTTGAAATACTAAATATCCCCCCTTTCTTAGTTTCTGTTTCATTTTTCTATCATATTATCTGAAGACACATTGGTAAGAGGCTGATATAGAAGGGCTTTGAAGCCAGAAGAGCCTTCCCAACCTTGAACTTCAGATAATTTTAAGTGTCAAATCTGCAGGCATTCAGGTGGTTGTTCAAGAACAAAGCTTCACCTGTTGCCTTGTCTTCTGCATTTTAATGCACTAAGCAGTGTGAAGGAAAAAGAAAGGCTTAACCGGCTTCTGACTTTTCATTAAAATTCTTTTGCAAAGTTTTCACAAAAACATTTTATAACTCAGTTAAGTAAGGTTTTTGTTGTTGCTGCTTTTTTTAGAAAAATGAGCCAGGCTTTGAAAAGCATTCTTCCAAAAACTTAAAGCTTTGCTGACTGCTTCCACGTTTGGTTATATTTCTGTGGCTATCATAGTAGGGAGCATCGGAGAGAAGGTAAATTTTCACCTAGAAAATAATTCTATTTTTGTACTGAAAATTGAATTTGCCTTTATAGACAGAATAGATTTACATCTCAACTAGCAGCGGGAATTCTGCAAAGGACCTCTACGACATTTAGACACAAGTTATCTGTAGTCTACCACCTTCAGTGACCTCTTTTGCAATTATCCTGCATCTGCAGAGAAATTCTTATTATATGGGCATTTTAAGCACCATGAGGAATGCATGACTAACTTTTAGAGACAAACAGTCTAGCATACAAGAACTGTAGGTTATATGTCTAAAATATCTTTTTCTGAAGAGCACAACTGTTGTCATTGGAATGAACAAAAATTGAGTAAACAGATGCAGGAGTTGCTGGGAGTGACAGGGGCTCACGCTGTGTGAGAGGTGCCCAAAGCCCAGGGTGCTAGATACTGGCCTGGAGTTGCCACCTCCAAGGGTGAGCCAGGTACCTGTCTTCTTCCAAGAGACTGTCAGGATGAAATTCACCTTGCTGCTCTTCCCTGTTTCCATTAATCAATGCTTAACTTTCTTGTCCTTGACCTAGTCTTAAACTTTACTTTCTAACTCTCCACAAATCATTTTACCGCATCTTCAGGAAATGCTAGTCTGCAGATTAAACAAACTGTCCTATTGTCTCAATCTCTGACTGGGAACTCACTTCTAAGTCTTGCCTTAACTGAAACCTGGCTCCCCTGGAGGTACCCTCCTCGGTGGGCATTTCCAGTAGTGGCTATTCTTACAACCAGCTATAGAGAAAGACGTTTTGTCAGCTCATAAATGGAACTGCCTGCCACCACCTAGGTGTTCTAAGGTCACCCCTTCCCATTCTGATTGTAATACCATGATCCTGCTCGGTGCTATCTTTGAGGCTCTGCCAGCCTTCCAGAGGGTGTGTTCTATTCTTTTTATCCTGGTGGCTGAAAGACATGAAGTTCTTAGTGGGTATATTTAATTGATAAAGTTTGTGGTAAGTTTAATAGCAAAGGTTCTTATTTTTGTCTCTACATCACCTTTTATTTTTGGCAACATAAAAAGTTCTTTATATTAAATTTTCTGAGTATGTAGAAGAAAACAACCAATTAAACAATTTTGTATCTTAACTACCTTACAGATTTTGTTTGTTTCTATATTATTCACCTGGAGTTGCTTAATTATTTTCTGAAGTACTGTTCAGTGAAGCCAAATACATTTATTGGTGGATTTAGGCTGTCTTTTCCAAGTTTTGTTCCACAAATCAGACTTTTGATGCCTCTTGAGCCGCCACGCTACCATGTTTTTATGGGAGTTACTTAAAGAAGCAGTCAAGTCATTGGAGGGATTCTGATCAATGCTTTCTCTGAAATCTTGTAAAATTATTCTGCTTCCTTATGTATTATTGTTCCTAATATTGTTGAGAAGTTTACTTGAATGGAGGCTGCCCATTCTCACATTTCCATAGGGAAGAGCCGTGGGGCAGTCAACATTCCGCTAGTGCATATTCTAGACTATTGCTTCTCCATCCTTATGTAATAATCCTTCTTTCTGAGGAGTTCTGACTACCCTCCTTGCTGATATCTTCACATCTTGAAGTTACTCCCCTCATTCATTGAAGACTTTGACTCCTGTCTCACAATCTTCTTACCCCAACACTTGCTACCATCCTAGATGCTCCCCATCCAACATCAAAGTCTCGAAGTTCTTTGACAGCTGTGACCGCATTAGCTCATCTCTACACTTCGTTTTAGCAAATTACTTGTCATTTGAAATGATCCCACATTAATCATGGTTGTGGTAAGGAAGGAAAGTGGGCCCCAGTTAACCATGCTAGCATTTATGCTGTTGTGTGTCTCCTTGTCTTGAATCTGAGCTGGCTGTGTGACCTGCATGGAACAGATGCTATGTCAGTTCCAGCCCTAAAGCTTAAGAAGTTCTTAAAGCCTCTACTTTTGCAACCTTGGAGAAGCCATGCCATGCACTTAAGTAGCCCAGATTACCAATACAGCTTCACTACTAGTACCAGCTGAATATCAACTCTGGTTACGAAACTGGAGCAATCAGATGTAGGGGAGAGAGGTATGAAGTACATTGCTTTCCTTTCGGACAAGGTCTTCACAGTTTAAAGTAACAGCACATCTGAAAAGAGGTAGTGACACTGGCTAGAGGGACATAATAAGAAATATCAGTGGTTTTTGTTCCCAGGAAAAACCTTGGAGTTTCCTAAGTGATTGGAGTGTCTTTTGTCTTTGGTTAGACATCCATTTCGAGCACACCTGCATTTATGCTAATCAGGTGACTTAGGGTGGGACTTCAGATAGCCTAAATTGATATGAGGGTTAGAACTTTCATACCCATCCACCGACCTCTGGGAAGGGGAAGGGGAAGGGAAAGATGGCTACAGATTAAGCTCTAGAAAAACTCTTCAAAAAGAGTTGATGAGCTTCTGGGTCATAAACATGTGGAGGTCGGGGAGGGGGAAGAGTGGTGCGCCAGGGGAGCACGGAAGCTCTGTGCCCCTTCCCACATATCTTGCTCTATGCATCTCTTCTATCTGGCTATTCCTGAGTTAGGTCCCATTATAATAAATTGGTAATTGTCAACAGAAAGTCACTGCCACCAACTTAATGCCAATAGGAGTCCCCAATCTGGGGTGTGCAAAGATGAAAAACTACTCAGAAGAACAGTTTGGAAACCAGAAAAACGCAGCCTCAGGTAGAAACCGAAAGTGTATTGCCCTGAGACAAAGGGAAGGCTTGCTCATATAGAGAGAGTGCCCACCCTTTACATGAAATGGATTGGTCCATTTCATGTAAATGAGAAATCCAAATTTGCATAGTTTGGTCCAAATAGCACTGTCCTGATTGGTCAGTTTCTTACATTCTGATTGGTCATTATGGAGCCACTCTGATTGGTCAGTGAAGATGCAAATAAGGAAATAGGCATGTAGCTCCAATTGGACAGGGCAGGTTTCAGTCCATCGGTCAAAACATGATTCCAGGAGCTCGTTTATAAAGCACAGCTGGTAGTACACAGTGCAGAAGGCTTGGCAGCTCAGTCTGCTGCCATTCTGCAAACTGCAGTGTGTATGAGAGGCCTCTGTAAACAATGGCTGCTAGACTCTGATGATGAATTTGGGCCCAGTTAACCGTGAGGAATCCTTTTTGGCAGATGTATTCCTTCCTGGGCTACACAAAATCTAGCAAGTGGAATGTTTCTCCAAGTTCTGTGAGCTGCTCTAGTAAAATAAACCCAAAGAGGGTGTTATGGGAACCTTTGACCTAGAGCCAGTTGGTCATAAGTGTAGGGGACAACCTACACTTTCATTGGTACCTGAAGTGGGGTCAGTCTTCTGGGACTGAGTCCTTAACCTGTGGGATCTGATGCTATCCCCTGGTAGATAGTGTCAGAATTGAGTTAAATTTGTGGCACATCTGGTCGGTATCTGCTAAGAATTGGAGAATTGCTTGAGGTTAAAAAACAAAACAAAAAATAACATTTCTGCTAGTAAGAGAGATTCAGTGTGAGTGGGGAATGAAGGTGTTCAAAACTTTTTATATATTCCAGTTCCAATCATAGGGTCCCAGTCTTTCTTGATCAGTGCCCTTTCTTGCACACTAGCCAGAGAGTGAGGCACTAGGCTTAATGGCCCTCTAATTCAGTAAGTTTGGGGGTCAAATTTTGCATTTATTTCCTAGCTATTGTAATCCTGTGGTTTCAGGAAAGTAGATGTGTTAGTAATATACTAGAAAGTCCATGGGTGTCAGGCTGTGACAAGTAAAACATTTACAAATCTGAGCAGCCATTGTCTCACTTTAAACTTCCAGGGCCATTAGAAAAGCTACCCCACGCCACAGTCCTGGAATTCCTCATAACCTTCATAGTTGTATATGGTAATGGCCATTTAGTTGCCAATGCCTTCAACAAGTGCTTTATTCCAGACCACTCACCACAAGGGGTAATGTAATTAGGGCTTTGGAGACTATGGCCATGGACCACCAGGTCATATCGCTTAATACCAATTGGATTTTCTGTACCTTCAGCTCCAAGCAGACCACATAACTATGCAAATATCCATTCCCTCTGCATTTCCCTTGGGGCCTATTGCCTACAACCACATCCATCTTTCCAATATCTGTCTCATTGTCCTCAACTGCAAATTTCAGAAATTTGCGGGGCTAAGAAAGAAAGGAATATACTGAAAATATGTTAGGTGGTTTACAGCATCTCCAGGAATGCTAGGGAAGCAGGCTAAAAAGATTGAAGCAAGGCACCACAGGCTTCCAGGACCACATCTGCCATCACTGACCACTAGGCACTTCAGGTCTATCACCACCAAACTTCTACCTTGTGGTCCACGATGGCTTCTCCACATCCTCTTATCACATATGCATTTAGATCAGCAGAAAAGTGTACAAGGAAGTGGGAGGCTGCCCCCTTTCCTTTAAGGCAAGATCTGGAAATGGAACACATTACTTCCGATCATACTGATTTATCAGAATGTCATGTGGCCACACCCAGCTATAAAAAGGGCTGGGATAAGCAATTTCTTCTGGGAAGCCAGGTGTCCCGCTAAAATTTTGAGGTGTTATCACTCCAGAAAAAGGAGGGGGGAATAAATAGCTAGGAACAATTTTCTTGACCACAATTGTCTTTCGTGGAAACAAAATTAGTCAAGGAAGTATTATAGCCAAATGAATTTTGAATCAGAATAAAATCCCTAGATGGAGAAGACATAAAATATAAGAAATAAAATTTAGTATTCAATAAAATGTGTGTAAATCAAAATAATACTGGCTATATAGTTAAGAACTACATTGCAATGGTTAAGAAAGGACTCTAAATAGAAAAACCATGATTATCCTTTATTTAGGTTCATCACTTCTTAATATAAAATATAAAATTTTTCGAAACTTGTAAAATGTACTAAAGGTCTTGTTTCAGGGTATAGGTGAAAGACATAATAATTGTCATATTTTGGTACTAACAGAGAATGCAAATTCTGCTGCTTATACAAGTTTAAAGGAAACTATTAGAGAATTGTGTGGAATTTATTGCCAAAAGGAGTAATGAGAACAATGAAAATAGGTCATTCAACAAAATAAGGAGGGGGGCAGAGGAAAACAATAAGATACCAAGGGAAATCAAAAGAGAACCATCTTCCTCATCCTTGCATATTTGTCAGGGTCTAACACATATTTACTTATTTGAGAGTACCGTATTTTTCTGTGTACAATGCACACCCACGTTTTTGGCCCAAACTTTCAGGAAAAGAAGTCTTTCGTTTTAATTTTATAATTCAATTATTCATTTATTTATATTTAGATACTTCTTTTTTGTATTACAAAAAGAATTTTAGCATTTATTTTTGAACATATTATGGTACAAGAAATTTTATGTTACAAATAATTACAAAACACAAGAACAGATACAAAGTATTTCAGGTACTACCCATGCATAAGGCACATCCTTATTTTTCCTCAAAAATTTGGGCAAAATAGTGCTCATTATACACGGAAAAATGTAGTACTGCCCATGTTTCCTTGAGCAGAAGTGCTCTTTACTGTTTGTTAAGAACATTATTTCCAAGTTTTGAGTCTAGCCAGGAATAGATCTCTGATCACTTAATGGAACTCTTAATAATTAACACAGCATAGAGTAGAAGTAACCTTCTTAGGTTATATTGTTAGCTGGTTTCACAGACCATGGAGAAAATCTAAAAGGTTAAACTGGCAATTGTTATACTTCCTGAATTCTCTTCATATAAACTCATTTGGGGAGTTTATACTGATGATGGGGAGGGGAATAAAAGCCTGCTTAAAAATAATCCACACCCAGGTTTGTGATTGGTAAGTAAGTAAGATTTTGGCAACAGATATAAATAAGAGCTGGTGTGCTTTTACTGATCCAGGGCCAAAATGGAAGAGAGGTTGCCTGCATTCTATCTTAGTCCATCCCATAGTCAGTGTGACAAGCTTACCAAATTTTTTGGACCTTAATTTTATTACCTATACTCATGGATCTATAGAAAATAATACATTTGGACCTTATCATTTTACATAAGTAGAATTTTATCATTAACAAAAATAAAAATTAAAAAACGCAGCATTTAGCCCTGACTGGTGTGGCTCAGTGGGCTGGGCATCACCCTGACCACAGAAAAGTTGCCAGCTCAGCACACGTGCCTGAGTTTTGGGCCAGGTGCCCGGATGGGGGTGCGCAAGAGGCAACCGATCCAGGTTTCTCACATCAATGTTTCTCTCCTTTGCTTTCTCCCTACCCTCTCTCAAAAAATAAATAAATAAAAATCTTTAACACTAGCATTTATAGTTTATTCTGATTACAAAAATAATGCACATACAAGAACAGAACACTTTAGAGACAAAAAGCATAAGGAAAAAATAGAAATTAGAGTGCTTTAACTTTGAACTACCCTATTCCCATTTTCATGTTGGTTCTACCTTGCTTTTTAAAATTTATTTTAATTTTTATTTCTATTTGCTGATTTTTTTTTTGAGAAAGAGAAAGGGGGGAAGAGGGGGGAGAGAGAGAGAAATTGATTTATTGTTCCACTTATTTATGCATTCACTGGTTGATTCTTATATGTACCCTAACTGGGGATCAAACCTGCAACCTTGATGTATCGGGGCAATACTCCAACCAGCTGAGCTACCCGGCCAGGGCCACCTACCTTACTTAAACTTTCTCAAACTAGTGATTTATTATTATTTTCCCTCTCTTCCTCCCCCTCCTTCTCGCCCTCCTGTCTTTCTCCATTTTCTTTTTAGATTTTTATTTATTTATTTTTAAAGAGAGGGGAAGGGAGGGAGAAAGAGAGGGGGAGAAACATCAATGTGCAAGAGATATATCATCAGCTGCCTCTTGCACACCCCCAACTGGGGACCCCACCCACAACCCAGGCATTTGCCCTGACTGGGAATCGAACTGGTGACCTTTCAGTTTGCATGCCAGCACTCAATCCACAGAGCCACATCAACCAGGGCCTTTCTTCTCTTCTCCATAGTCTGTATTTGTTTGGTTACAAAAATATTTATTAATATATTTGCTCCACTACTTCTTTTTGGGCTCATTTAATTTTGCAAACAACATCCTTTAGTTGTTTTTTCACCAAGAACTTACTGGTCTGTTCCAATTTATTTCACTTTCCTCTAGGACCTTAACTTCTCTGGCTGGCTGCCTTGGTTGCTCTTCAATATTTTACTTTTTCTAGTTTTATAGTAGCTCTTGATGTGTGTGTTAATTTGAAAAGCACTTTCCTTAAAAAGCTTAACTTTAGACTTAAAAAGTACAAATCTAAATCCTATGCAGCCTTTTTGTGTTAACAGATTTGCACCTTTTCCAACTGCCTTATTAAACTTTCTTAACTTTTTAGCGTCCTCTGGCTACACCAAATGGGAGCTGGTTTTCAAAACTGTTTTTAAAGCATCTCTTCTGCCCTCTCCACTTGTGAGAGTATCATATAACTGTTCATTATGAATCTATTTCCTCCATTACATCCAGCCCAACAGAGGAGTCTTTGAATAGCAACAAAACTGCCAAACAGATTAGTTGAGAGGAGGAATACATCTCTTCCTTAAGTAAATATGTTGAACCAAATTCTTACTTTTTGCCCATTGAGAGTCAGGATAATGGTCTGCATCAGTACATTTTTGTTGTTGAAGTAAATAACCCTCTGTAGTCCTAGTTTCTATAGCCCTTGGATAGTGGCTTATCATTATAGCTTTTCAAAATGTAATTGCCATTTTTGTGATTTGGCATCAATATGGTTATCCATGATTCATAATTGAATGCCTGTCTTGCTCCAGGAACTGAGCATGCAGCGGTAAAGAGACACATGATTTTTGTAATTTGTGATAAAAACGACATGCCTAAGGGGGGCGAGGCTGGTAAAACTTAACCACTCTTTTTCCTGAAATCTGCCAGGGTGCTGCACTGCCTTAATTCGCAGTTGGGCTGTCTTCTCCCTCACTGATGCTTTGGAATTGTGTGGTCTGCGGTTTGTAGGTCTGAGGACTTCTACATTGCATGCTCTTATGCTGTTTTTGGTGATGACAATGTCTTCTTTCTTGCTGCTCCCTCTTAATGGTAACATCGTTTCAAAATTTTTTTTTTGTTTACTGATGAGAGAGAGACAGAGTAAAACATTAATTTGTTTTCCCACTCTATATATTCATTCACTGGTTATTTCTTGGATATACCCTGACCAGGGATCGAACCCTGTAACCTTGGAGTTCCATGGTAACTTTTCGAACTTGCCAAAATGATGTTTTTCTTTTCCTTTTTGTTCAGCCACTCCTGCATGGTTGCCAAGAGAAAACAGATAAGTAATTACTAAGTGTAATATTATTTTAAATATTCTCTGTCTGGGTAGAGATAAAGTGCACAACTTTAATGAATCCATTTCAAGCTAGCTTCAGGCTCTTACATTTACATTAGGCTTTTTATCAGGCTCACAGGTGTTCTACAGTTGAAGTTTCTGGAAGACTAAGTACCAAATAAATAGGGTAATGCCTAGGAAGAGAAAGTCCAGACAACGTTGTTGGAGAAATTGAGGGGGAGGGCATGCATCATGGCATATTCGAGATGGTCCTAATTTAAAAACTATACTGAGACAGGCCAGTAAGCCAGGACAGGTGGAATAGGGAAACTTAGAAAAATAACTGAACAAATTGGCTAAGCAATGTACAGCCAGATACAGAAGGTCACCTCCCTGGAGAGAACATCTAGGCCTGAGTTGTATTTTAGCTCCGGGCCCAGAAAAGCAGCAAAACCAGGTGGGTGAAACCAAGACCATCTGCAATGACTAATGACCTCCTACCCTGTCACTGACCAATCAGCAGAGAGCACAACCCTGAAAAAGCACACCTGGAAAACTGATGAATAGTCTACTGAAACCCTCCTCTTCCATCTCCCCTAAAATTCCCACCTGAGAGAGAGAGAGAGAGAGAGAGAGAGAGAAACTCAAGACAAAGGACCCAGCATGTGCTCTCCTTCCTGGGGGCAGCCCACCCCTAACCCTAACCTTGTTCCCTTTCCCCTCTTCTTCTCTCACTTCTTCCCCCACAGGCACGCATCTCCTAAACTCTAAGGGACCCCATAGGTCTTACAACTAGGGCAGCAATCGGCTGTTTCTCCCAGGCCAATCCCCTGAACCTGTTCCCAAGGCCCCTGTTTCTCTAACTTCCCAGGGAGCTAAGGCCCAGCCTAGGCTCTCTTGTTGCTTCCTTGTTTCACTGCCTCCAGCTTTAATAAACATACCCTTGTAGTCACCTGGACTTGTGAAGTCTTTCCTACACCAAGACTCAGAGACTTAAGACCAGCTGACCAGAGTTCTTTTGACCAGTGTTCTTCCTCAAAAGACTAAGTTGCAGCTCCATGTGGCTCCTCCTCCAAGCCTCTACATTTTAATAATCCAATGTCTGCCCTTTTTTCTCTCAGCCCTAGGAGTGGTGCATGCTTCCTGCAGTTACTATCTTTGTGATACCTTAGCTTCCATGTTTGCATTTTCAGTTCCATATAAATGACTAAAAATTACTTAGGGTAAATTCTCTCTGTTGAAATAATTTGTGTAGTTTATCTCTTTTTCACTGGACCCTGACTGATGAGCATGTGCTGTTTTATTTTTTCCGTAAGAAGTTCCACAGGTTTATGGCCCACTAAGAGCATAGAGAGGATGGCCAGTGTGCCCATCAGTGGGCCCATAGCTCCTGGATTCCAGGTGAGGAGCATATGCTGTGCAGCATAGAGGCTTTTCTCTTCAGACAAGCATATGGTGGTGTATAGTCACCAATTTCTAAAACATGAACATTTCTAGTAATAAATTCAGCCCAAAGCAGAAAACTAATGAAAGCATAGAGGGAATGAGGCTTGTTACTACCCACTGAGATTTCTTTTTGGCTCTCCAAGATAATTGAGTGCTACCAGTCCAGGAGGCTTGGAACCTCTGCTGAAGTCATCTGAAGTCCGGCTCTTGGGGTAACTTATACTTAACACTTGTCATAATGGTTATTAGATAATTATTTGAGTGTTTTAAAAATGTTTATTTACGTAATTGGACTGCTTCTTAAGGGCAGAGGCTATGTCTATTTTGTTTCTTTCCATGTTTTCAGTTGATAGCATGACATCTGACAGAATATTTGTCAAGTGAGAAACAGGAAGAAAAAAGATAATTTAAAGTCTTGAGATCACAGAAGGCATGTTATACAACTCTTTTGGGAGTCACCAAATGGCCTAGATGCCCAGGAAATAATTTTCCTCTAAACTTCCTCTTCTTTCATTGCTCAAGGCTGTCCACCATCCAGGGATAGAATTTAGGGAATGAGGTGATGTGTATCAGTATTAGTCATTCTACTTCCCCTTCCTAGTAACCTCACAGTAAAATAGGATGTCAACATTTCTGGTCTAGAAATAACATTAGGAGGCAATATGGCAGAGGAGTGAATGGAAATCACACTGACCCCCTCCCAGGACCAATCTGGAATTACAACTAAATTGTGGAGAAATCAGCTGGAACAAACAACTGAACAAGGTTGTAAGAAGCCTTATGACCTGGACAAACAGGTTAGACAGAATAGACGGGATAGACAGAAGAATCAGCTTCAGCACAACATGACTGGTAAGGAGTGTGGTGGAGACTCAGGAAGGCTGGCTGGGCACCCACAGGCAGCAGAGCCAAAGGGATATTTAAGCAACCAGTTGGACCCCCCTGAGAAGAGTGGGGTCTAAACCATAGGTGGGGATCCCCAGCCTACAGCACCAGAGCCCCCAAAGTGTACAGATAACAACCAGCTGAGAAAAGCCACAGGGTTGCTCTCTGCCAGAGAAAGATAGTTGGAGATGCAAAGAACCATTTAAAGGGCCAACACATAATTTTTCATTTGCAACCACTTACCCTGGGCTCCAGCAAAGGCAGGACCAGAGTGGGCTGAAGGTGCCTGAGAGACTGGGGATGGAGGCTTTGGGGAGAGAACTGAGAGAGTAGCCGCAGGGATCCTGGTGCCGAGTCATCCCCCATACTGCAGCAGCCCTCGTGCTCAGACAGACCACTCCCCTCCCAGCAGCAGCAACCAGGGGGGAAGCAAGAGCCCTGGCTGCAGGAGCGATTCTGCCTGGCCCTATGGCGCTTAAGCCTGAGTGCTGAGGACAGAGTGACTAGATTAACAACTGAAGAAGGCAGCCATAGACAGTAGATCCCTGGAAGTCTCGAACAGACCACCTAAGGTCAGATGGGGTCGACATCTGACATCACCAGAGGTGGATCTAGAAAGAAAAGACAGCAGTAAATACTAGGGGCTATTGAGACAAAATCCACTGTGGTCTTCTTCATGATTTGTGATATTTTCTTTACTACATAACTTTCTAACATTCATTTCTTGTTCATCAAGTTTGTACCTATTAAGTCACTAGATTTTATACTATAGTTTATTTCTCTCCTTCATTGCAATAGTATTAATCTCTCTACAGCCTTATTAATACTGGTTCATTTGCTGTTGATAGTGGCATTGCAGGGGGCAGTTACTTTTGCGGACGTGGGTTTGTTTCCTGGGCTTTGTAGTTTTGTTGTGGCAGCACCTGCACAACAACACACAAGACATGGTGGGCAGAATGAACCTCAGTCAACCAGCTAGAGGGAAAGACCCACCAAAGAATGACCAAACCACAATCAAAACCCAGTTACTTCTAGAGTGACAACATAAATGGCGTAAAAGGCATCCCAAGAGTAGCAAGTTCAGGAGATCAAGGAGACTTCACCACTGAGTCTCACAGGTCTCCTACCATAGAAGTTCACACTACAAAGTCAGGAAGTCAAAACAGATCAATTTATGAAGTAGAAGCAAACAAGAGGAGTCTCACAAATAATGGGAAGACAAAGAAACAACCTCCAACTGAAAGGAGGAATTCTCAGAAAGAGTGCTAAACAGATGCAAGTAAACTATCAGATATTGAGTTCAAAACAGTGGTTATATGGAAGCTCAATGAGCTCAGTGAGATTTACCAAAAACTACAGGGAAACTATGAGGAACTTACTGCAAACTATAGCAGCATGAAAAAGGACATAGAAAGTATCAACAAGAGCTAAGAGGAAATGAAGAATACAGTTTCTGAATTGAAGAACACAGTAGAAGGAATCAAAAACAGGCTAGATGAAGGAGAGGATCAAATCAGTGAGCTGGAAGACAAGGCAGAAAACAACTCCCAGAAAGAGCAAGAAAAATAAAATGACTCAAAAAGAATGAAGAGGGGTTAAGGGAAATGCAGGACAACACGAAACATAATGATATCTGTATAATAGGAATACAAGAAGGAGAAGAAGAGGAGCAAGGGATAGAAAACCTCTTTGAAAAACTAATGATGGAAAACTTCCCTAATTTGAGGAGAGAAAAAGTCACACAAGCCCAGGAAGCACAGAGGACCCCAATCAAGAAGAACCCAAAGAGGCCCACTCCAAAACACATCATAATTAAAATGGCAAATTTCAAGACAAAGAGAGAATCTTAAAGGCAGAAAGGGAGAAACAGGAAGTAACATTCAAGGGAGCCTTGATAAGGCTAGCAGCTAACTTCTCAACAGGAAACACTACAAGCCAGAAGATAATAGTATGAAATATTCCAAGTAATGAAAAACAAAGGCCTGCAACTAAGACTACTCTATCTAGCAAGGCTCTCAATTAAAATGGAAGGCAAAATAAGGAGTTTCCCAGACAAAAGAAGGATAAAAGAATACACCTCCACCAAACCAGCATTGCAAGATATGCTAAAGGGACTGCTGTAAGAAGATGAAGAAAAAGAGTGAGAGAGAGAGGAACACAGGTACAAAGGGAAAAATGAATAAGTACCTATCAGTAATAACTTTAAATGTAAATGGGTTAAATACTACAATAAAAAAATATAGGGTAGCTGAATGGATAAGAAAACATAACCCACACATATGCTGCCTGCAAGAGACCCACCTCACAACAAAAGACCTACACAGACAGAAAGTAAAGGGTTGGAAAAAAATATTCCAAGGAAATGGACAGAAAACTAGAGTAGCAATACCTATATCAGACAAAATAGACTTCAAAACAAAGGCAATAAAAAGAGACACAGAAGGACACTTCGTAATACCCAAAGGAATAATCCATCAAGGCATAAATATTGTAAATCTATATGTACCCAACATAGGAGCACCCAAATATATAAGGAAAATCTTGGAGGACTTCAAGAAAGATATAGATAGCAACACGCTTATAGTAGGGGATTTTAACAACTCACTGTCAACAATAGATAGATCTTCCAAGCAAAATATCAACAAAGATATTGTGAAACTGAACAACACTTTAGATCAAGTGGATACACATTCTTTTGAAATGCACATGGAACATTTTCAAAGATAGACCACATGACAGGACAAAAAAAGCAAGCCTCAACAAATTCAAGAAAATTGAAATCATAACAAGCATTTTCTCAGACCACAAGAGCTTGAAACTAGAAACCAACCACAAGGAAAAAACTCAAAAACATTCAAACTCATGGAGACTGCATAGCATGCTATTAAACAATGAATGGGCCAATAATGAGATCAAAAAAGAAATAAAAAAGTTTCAGGAAACAAATAAAAATGAACATATAACAGTCCAAAACCTATGGGACACACTGAAGGCAATCCTCAGAGGAAAGTCCATAGCAATACAGGCCTACTTAAAAAAGATAGAAACATTTCAAAGATACAGTCTAACCCTACATCTACAAGAGCTGGAGAAACAACAACGAACAAAGACCAGAGAGAGCAGGAGGAAGGAAATAATCAGGATCAGAGCAGAACTGAATGAACAGACCTGAACAGACTGATAACAGCCAGTAAAATTGAAGCAGTAATCAAAAAACTCCTTGCACACAAAAGGCCTGGACCAGACGGTTTCACAGGAGAATTTTATAAAACCTTTAAGGAAGAGCTAAACCCTGTCCTTCTCAGACTATTCCAAAAAATCAAAGAAGAGGGAAGACTCCCAAACTCTTTTCATGAGGCCAGCATCACCCTAATCCCGAAACCAGATAAAGACACAACAAAGAAAGAAAATTACAGGCCAAAATTGCTGATGAACATAGACACTAAAATCTTCAACAAAATATTGGCAAACTGCATCCAGCAATACATTAAAAAGATCATACACCATGATCAAGTGGGATTCATCCCAGGGATGCATGGATGTTACAATATTTGCAGATCAAGAAATGTAATACATCACATAAACAAAAGGAAAGACAAAAATCCCATGATCATATCAGTAGATGCTGAAAAAGCATTTGATAAGGTACAGCACCCATTTATGATAAAAATACTCAGCAAAGTAGGAGTAAAGGGAGCATTACTCAACATAATAAAGGTCATATATGAAAAACCTACAGCCAACATCATACTCAATGGGCAAAAATTAAAAGCTTTCCCACTAATGTTGGGAACAAGACAAGGATGTCTGCTTTTACCACTGCTGTTCCACATAGTATTGAAAGTCCTAGCCACAGCAATCAGACAAGAAAAAGAAATAAAAGGCATCCAAATTGGAAAGGAGGAAGTAAAACTGTTATTGTTTGCAGATAACAAAATAGTGTACATAGAAAACCCTATAGACTCTACCAAAAAATTACTCAACCTAATGAGTGAATTTGGCAAAACACCAGGATACAAGTCAATATTCAGAAATTGAAGGCATCTTTGTATACCAACAATGGAATATCAGGGGCCGAAATTGGGGAAAAAAATCCCATTTGCTATAGCAACAAGAAAAATAAAGTAGCTAGGAATAAACCTAACCAAGGAGGTAAAAGACCTGTACTCAGAAAACTACACAACACTGAAGAAAATAATTAAGGAAGACACAAATATACCATGTTCATGGATTGGAAGAATTAACATCATCAAAATGCCCTTACTACCCAAAGCAATTTATAGATTCAATGCAATCCCTATTAAAATACCAATGACATATTTCACAGATATAGAACAAACATTTCAAAAATTTATATAGAACCATAAATGACCCCGAACAGTTGCAACAATTTTGAGAAAGAAGAACAAAGTAGGAGGGATCAGAATATCTGACATCAAACTATATTACAAGGCCACCGTAATCAAAACAGTCTGGTACTGGCATAAGAACAGACACACAGATCAATGGAACAGAATAGAGAACCCAGATATAAACCCATGTCTCTATGGTCAATTAATATTTGACAAAGGGGGCAGAAGCACAAAATGAAGTAAAAATAGCCTGTTCAACAGATGGTGTTGGTGGATCTAGAAAGCTACATACAAAAAAATGAAACTTGACTGCCAACTTGTACCATACCAAAAAAAAAACACCTCAAGATGGATAAAGATAAGTCAAGACACCATAAAAGTCCTAGAGGAGAACATAGGCAGGAAAATCTCAGATACTCCACACAGCAATATTTTCATCAATATGTCCTCTAGAGCAAGGAACATAAAGGTAAAAATAAACAAATGGGACCTCATCAAAATAAGAAGCTTCTGCATAGCTAAAGAAAACATCAACAAAATGAAAAGGGAACCAACCATATGGGAAAATATATTTGCCAATGATACCTCAGACAAGGGTTTGATCTCCAAAATATATAAAGAACTCACACGACACCACTCTAGGAAGACAAACAATCCAATTTAAAAATGGGTAAAGGACCTGAATAGACCCTTCTCCAAGGAGGACATACACAGAGCCCAGAGACACATGAAAGGGTGCTCAGCATCACTAGCCATCAGAGAAATGCAAATTTAAACCACAATGAGATACCACTTGACACTGGTCAGAATGGCCATCATAAAGAAATGAACAAACAACAAGTGCTGGCGAGGATGTGGAGGAAAGGGAATCCTAGTGCCCTGTTTGTGGGAATGCGGACTGGTGTAGCCACTGTGGAAAACAGTTTGGAATTTCCTCAAAAAACTAATAAGTGGAATTGACCCAGCAATTCCACTGCTGGGATTATACCCTAAGAATCCTGAAACACCAATTCAAAAGAACCTTTGTACCCCAACGTTCATAGCAGCACAATTTACAATAGCCAGATATTGGAAGCAACCTAAGTGCCCAACAGTAAATGAGTGGATCAAAAAAACTATGGTATATTTACACAAAAGAATACTATGCAGCAGAAAGAAAGAAAGGGCTATTATCCTTTGCAACAGCATGCATGGCACTGGAGAGCATTAGGCTAAGTGAAATAAGACAGGCAATGAAAGACATATACCGTGTGATCTCACCTATAAGTGGAACCTAATCAACAAAACAAACAAGCAAACAAAATATAACCAGAGACATCGAAATAAAGAACAAACTGATAGTAACCAGAGGGGCGATAGGAGGGGGATAAAAGGGAGGAGATAGGAAAGTGTCATCAAGGAACATGTATAAAGGACCCATGGACAAAGCCAAATGGGGGAAGGTTTGACAGTGGGAGGTGGGGTGGGTGGGGCAGGGGAAGGTGGTGGTGGGAATATGGAGACAACTGTATATGAACAACAATAAAAAAATAATAAATTAATTAAAAAAAAGAAAAACAGTAGGCCTGAAAACCTTTCTGCTGAAAGCACTGAGAAATGCTGAATAAAAATCAATCATTGTTTTAAATACATTTTTGAGTTAGGTCCTGCTTTTCAAAATCTCTTCTTTTATTTCCATCCCCTTTTTTGGAGTGTAGTTCATTAACATTTAATGTAATGATTGATGTGTTTTCATTTAAATCTAGTGTTTTATTATTTATCCTCTATTTGTCTCTTCTGCATTTGTTTTGTTTTTCTGTTTCCTCACTTTCTACCCTCTTTGGATTATTTGAATATTTTTGGAATTATATTTTTATTTATCTGTTGGCTATTTTTGGAAAAATAGAGAGCAACCAGAAGAGAGGAGGACCAAAGATGAGATGGACTGACACAATAAAAGAAGCCATAGGCATGAGTTTAAAGGAGCTGAACAGGCCTGTTGAGGATAGGACATTGTGGACATCACTTATTATAGGGTTGTCAGGAGTTGGAGCTGACTCAACAACATGTAACAACAATTGGAGTTTTAGCTATACTTTTTTGCATTAATTTCTATGTGTTCACTCCAGAGGTTACAATATACATCATTAACTTTTCCCTGTCTATTTGGATTTAATGTATTATGTCACATAAAATGAATAAATCTTCATTTGTATAGGTCCATTTAACCCTCTATTTGGTATCCTCTATGCTCTAGTAATCTTATGTATTACATCTGCATACAGGGTGGGGCAAAAGTAGGTTTACAGTTGTGAGTATGTGAAGCAGAGTTTATTATTGTATGTAAGAGTTAATTATTATATTATTTTTCCATATAAACAACTGTAAACCTACTTTTGCCCCACCCTGTACATTATAAACTCCAAAAATAATTCTATAATTTTCACTTTACACAATCATGTTTATTTTAAATAAGTGAATAGTCATATATATCTACTAGATATTAGATATTTACCATATATATTTACTTAATTCATTCCCAAAAATCTGAGCTTCCCATTGGTGTCATTTCCCTTTGGTCTAATGAACTCCCTTTAGCATTTCTGGTAGTACACTTCTGGTGACTATGATATCTCGTTTACCTTTACTTGAAATCTTTTTGTTTTCTTTCATTATCTTTGGCTTTTTTTTTTTTTTTTTTGCTAATATAGCATGCTGAATTGACAGTTTCATTCCTTTTTTTTAAATAAAGATTTTATTTATTTATTTTTAGACAGAGGGGAACGGAGGGAGAATGAGAGGGAGAGAAATATCAATGTGTGGGAGATACATCCATCGGTTGCCTCTCATGTGCCCTCAGCCGGGGACCTGGCGCACAACCCAGGCACGTGCCCTGACTGGGAATCAAACTGGCGACCTTTAGATTCACAGGCCTGCGCTCAGTCCACTGAGCCACACCAACCAGAGCGACAGTTTCATTCTTTAAGCACTTGAAAATATTTCTCCCATAGGTTTTGATGAAGAGTCCCAAGTTATTGAGTTGCTTTTTCTCTTGTATGTAATATATTGTTTTTACAGTTATCTATTTTTTTCATTTTAAACAAGAAGTTTATTTAAACAAGATGCTCGACTTGAACGGAAAACTACCTAGGATTCATTTCTTTTGGAGTTATTTATCCTTACTTAAAGACAGATGGCCCTACATGTAACAGCTATGTATAAAAAGGTTATAAAATTTTCCTTGGTTTTATAATGATAAATGAAAACATTAAAATTCTCTAATCAAACAAGGTATGTGAGGATTTTTATGTTGTTCTTTTTTGTTAAACAGTGAAAACAAAATAACTTCCTGGAATATAAAGATAAGAGCTGAATGAGCATGCCACTAATGGAGAAAGGGGCATCTTCACAGAACCAGCATTTCCCCCATCCCATCTCCATGTGATGTCAATCAAAACATGCCACTGGCCATTTAGTTAAAAACATGCAAATACTTCTGCAATATATCAGTTATTACTGATATTGTAATATTAAGTAAATATTAATACATAATAATATAATTATGGATAAAGTAATATTGTATTACTTTATATACAATAAAGGAATGGGGAAAGGGAAAATAAAAAAAATAGAGAAAACTGTAGCACAGTAGTCAGGACGTGGCGGAAACAAATCGTAGTTTTCTAATTGAGAATGTCTTCTTGGTCTGGAGGAACAGAGTTCGGAAGTAAAGTAGCGGGTTCCCTTTTCTGTGGACACTTCCTGTCTGCTGCTGGAACACATCAATTGTATCTTCATTCTCCAGTTCCAACTCTGCAGGTGTGTCTGTTTCATTGATTGGCTGCCCATCAAATCAGAATCTGATCTGCCTTGTTGACAAACCCTGTCATTCACAATAGGTTTTCATTAGTTTACTAAGTGATGTGTGCCTCTTAATCTTACACTGCACTACAGAACCATCTTGCCCCGCCACCTTCAAATTAATATGATCGTTGTTCTCAGCCTTGACTCCTTCCCTGGGCTTTTCGTCCGCCATGGTGAGTGCCTGAGTCTCCTCAGCTGCTGCTTCACCAGAGGTACCAGGTCCGCACCAAAGGAACCTGTCTCTTTATTTTTGGTTTCAGTAGTGTATTGGTTATCTATTTATGTGGAAAAATTGTTTTAAAACTTGGAAGCTAAAACTGCACACTTATTACAGTTTCTGTGGATCAAAAATTCAGGATGAGGGAAAGAGAAAGGGAAGTTCCTATAATATGTTTAGATGTGGTTTTCTCTCTGTCTTGATTGGGATTTGCTAAGCTTCTTGAGTATATAAATTTATATATACTCAAAAAGTATATATATGTTCACCAAATACGGGAAGTTTTGAGCCATCATTTCCTTACATATTTTTTTTCCCGCCCCATTCCCATTCTTCTCTCTTTTGGGGATTCTAGTTTCCCGTATGTCAGCCCTTTTGATAGTCTCTTAGATTCCTAAGGCTCTGTTAACTTTTTCAATTATTTTCTTTTTATTTTTCAGATTGGACAATTTCTGTTGCTGTAACTTGAAATAAACTGACTCTTTCTGCTCTCAACTTTGTTCTAGTATTAGGTCTATCCAATGAATTTTTTAAAATTTCAGATGTTGTAATTCCAATTAAAATATGCAACAATGCTGTAACTATTATGAGTTATTTCTTCACATTTTTTAGCATAACAGTAGCCTCAAAAACTGAAACTGGTCAGACCTCCCACAACCTTTGAAAATATTGTTACTTAGAAGATACTAATTGTTTGCTGATTTGGATTTAACTGTAACAAAGCCAGTGAAAGCAACATCAAGCCTTAGAAAGTCTACAAAGGGACCAAGAGAAAGGACCAAGGTATATCTTTATTGACTAGTTTTGGGAAGTCCGATACCCTGAATAGTCTGATTAGTAGAGTACTAAGGAAAAGGAGTGTATGTCTTAACTCACAGGCAAGGAAGGTTTGAAATCCGTATGGCAGACAGATTGTGAAGTGGCTTCCATGACCTCTGTCACGCCTTTGTGTAATCCCCTCCACTTGACTACAGGCAGGACATGTGACTCACTTGTAAGCAAAAGAATTCGACAAAGGTGATGGGATGCCACTCCTGTGATTATGTCATATAAGACTGTCTCACTAGCTTTACAGGCCCTCTTTGCTGCCCTAATGAAGTAAATGGCAATACTGGAAAACCTACATGGTAAGGAACTATAGGTGACCGGGGCCCTCGGTCTTACAACCACAGAAGACTGAATTCTGCCAACAGCCCAAATGAGCTTAGAAGCAGGTTTCCCCCAAGCAAGCCTTCAGATGAGAACACAGCCCAGGTGACGTCTTGATTGCAGCCTTGCCGAGGACCCAGCTAAGCCACTCCTGGATCCTGACCCACAGCAATGGTGAAATAATAAATATGTGTTGTTTTAAGCATGTTGTTTTAAACATGAAGTTGTGGTAATCTGTTTTGCAACAATAGAAAAGAAACACAATCTGCACTGTTATAGAATTTTGCTAACTTATTTTGTTGACAGTGATTTTTCTGATTTTCATATTTAATATGCTGTTGAGTTTTAGGAAATGAAATATTTTGAAAGCAGCAATTTTATAGTGTAATTGCAGGAACAATGGGACTCTGGGGAACCCACAAGAAATGCATATTTTTATGATCTGGTGCCAGCAATTCCACTCTTGGGAATTTGTCCATGGAAATAAAAGTCCCATGCAGTAAGTGAGGATAAATGTGTGTGTGTGTGTGTATGTATTTAATTCCATTGTTGTTGTGGCAAAATTTTTAATAGCTATTGCTAAATTGCTTTCCAAAAAGGCTGTTAAAATTCACATTTCCACCATCAATGTATGAGTACCCTTTCCCCTGTGTCTCTAGTGGATGGATGGCTTTATCCATCTATAGCAGATTATTAGGGCTGCCATAACAAAGTACCCCAGACTGGGTGGCTTAACAACCAAAATTATTTTCTCACGGTTCTGGAGGTTACAAGTCTGAGCTCAGGGCAAAGACAGGACTGGTTTCTTCTAAGGCCCCTTCCTGTGGCATGTAGATGGCCACCTTCTCCCTTTGTTTCCATGTGATTGTCCCACTGTGTGTGTCCAAATTTCCCCCTCACATAAGGATACCAGTTATATCAAATAAGGGGCCATCCCAATTACTTCATTTTAACAAATTGTCTCTTTAATAGAGACCCTGTTTCCACATATAGTTACATTCTGAGGTATCAAGGGTTAGGGCTTCAATATATGAATTTTTTTGGGGGGTGGGGGTAATTTAGCGCATACTACTACTCTTATGATTCATCTTAAATACTACTTCAGGGAAAATTTTCCTGACCTTGAGAGAGGTTTGCATTCCTCTGTCACTCCTTCTTCATGACATTTTATAGCTGTAATGTTATCCCTTTTGTGTAGAAAAAACAATGAGTATCACCCTTTATGTATGTTTGTATATTTGAGTGTACTGGTATGGAAATGTAGAAACATAGAGAAAGATACTATTTGGATTGGCAACATTGGTTACATGGGGGTTGGAGGAGAAGTTATGGTAAGTAGAGTGGGGATGATGTAGTAAGTAAGCAAGCAAAAATCAGCAGAAAAACCTGAAAAAAAATGGTGTTTGTACATGCATAAGCAATATTATGCAATTTATTATTCTTAGAAAGTGTCTTTCAGGCCCTGGCCTGGTATCTCAGTTGGAGCATTGCCCTGTTATGCCAAGGTTGCAGGTTCAATCTCTGGTCAAGGCACATGTAAGAATCAACCAAAGAATACACAAATACGTGGAACAACGAAACAGCCTCTCTCTCTCTCTCTCTCTCCCTTTCTCTGTCCATCCTTCCTCTCTCTAAAATCAATCAATAAAAAATTTTAAAACATGATTTTTATTGTCTATCTGTTGTAGTATAACAAAGAATTGCAAATTCTCAGTGGCATTGAGGAATAAGCATTTGCTTATCTTCTATATCTGTGAGTTGGCTGGGTTGGCTGAGAAGGCTTTGCTCAATGTGGTTCTTACCGTCTGGGATGAGCAAGTAGACTCGGACCGCCTGTGAACTCCAGCACTGTGGCAGCAGCTAGAAAGGCACCAGGGACATACAGGCAGGAACTGAATGTCTGGCATCAGGGTGAGAGCTGCAGGTGCAGCTTTCTCCCAGACAGAAGTGCTGGCACAAGCCACTGTCCTTTTCTGAGCCCTCCCCCAAAAGAGATGCCAGGTGAGCACCATATCTGAATATCCACTAACCTGAATAACACTGTTAGCCTTGCCCTGGTATTTCCTGAGACCCCACCCCACCCAACTTGTGGGCCCACCCAAGCTGTTTCCAGTGGCTTTTCCATATGAACAACCTGTCTTGGCTCATGCTTCAGACTTTCCTAAAATCTATCAAACAAGAAGCAGCTGGCCTTGGTGTGCCCCCCTATCCTCACTAAGTGGTTGCAGACCCTTTGCTAGCAGCAGCTGGCCTTGGTTTGCAGCTTGGCCTCTCCTGGGAATCTCCAAGCCCAGCACAAGTAGCAGCTATCTGCAGACCTCTTTGTAGCTAATGCAGGGTGGCCCTGGGAGGACACAAGTGGTCACTGACCTTGGCCTGCCCCTCCCAGGAGGCTCCAGAGCCACCCCCACAAGTGACACACTCAAAGGGCAGACTAAGTAGGCACCAAAACCATGCTGAAGCAAGTCCTGCTCCTTGGGGTGGGCCCCTGTACAGCTGATCCTCCACTGTGGTCAAAACCAGTTCTTGCAGCCTATTGGCCTGGAAGTAAATCCCTCCTGTTAATGTGCCAACAGCAATCAAGGCTCAACTATAACAGAAGGGTGTACACAGCCCACACAGTGTGGGTGAGCTCACCTGGAGTACCCAGCTCAGGTGATCAGAGAAACTGTGCCACTGGACCCTAGAGAACACCTATTATATAAGGCCACCCTACCAAGACCAGAAGACATAGTTCTACCTAATACATAGAAATCAACACAGGGAGGCTGCCAAAATGAGAAGACAAATATTCCCAAATAAAAGAACAGAACAAAAAACCAGAAAAAAACCCCAACCAAAATAGAGACAAGTAATCTACTAGATGTAGAGTTCAAAATGCTGGTTATAAGGATGTTTAATGAACTTAGGTGAAGAGTAGAGGAAATTAGTGAGAACTTCAACAAAAGGCAGGAAACATAAAAATGACGACAGAATCTAAAAAAAAAACAAAACCCAAAAATGAGCGCATTACCCGAAATGAAGAATACATTACAAGGAATCAACAGTAGAGCAGATGAAGCAGGGGATCAAATCAGATTTGGAAGATAAGAAAGCAGAAAGTACCCAATCAGAACAGCAAAAAGAAAAAGAATCCTAAAAAATGAGGGTAGAATAAAGAACCTCTAGGACAACCTTAAGCATACCAACATTTGCATCACAGGAGTGCCAGAAGGAAGAGAGAGAGCAAGGAATTGAAAACCTATGAAAAAATAATGATGAAAAACTTCCCTAACCTGGTAAAGAAAATAGACATACGAGTTCAGGAAAAACAGAGGGTCCCAAACAAGATGAACTCAAAGAGGCCCACACTGAGACATGTCATAATTAAAATTCAAAAGGTTAAAGACAAAGAGAGAATCTTAAAAGCAGCAACAGAAAAGCAGTTATTTACAAGGGAGGTCCCTTAAGAGTGTCAGCTGATTTCTCAACAGAAACTTTGTAGACCAGAAGGGATTGGCAAGAAATATGTAAAGCTAAGAAAAGCAAGGACCTACAACCAAAATTATTCTACCCAGCAAAGTTATCTTTTAGAATCGAAGGACAAGAGTTTTGCAGACAAGAAAAAGCTAAAGGAGTTTATCACCACCAAACCAGTATTACGAGAAACGTTAAATGGTCTTGTTTAAAATGTGAAGGAGTTTTGGGGAATAATGAAAAAGGTAAAGAGTTTAAGAAGTACAAATTGGTAGTTACAGAATAGTCATGGGGAATATAGTAAAAAATATTGTAATAATGATGTATGGTGTCAGATGGGTACTAGATTTATCAGGGTGATAACTTACTAAGTTATAGAATGTCTAATCACTGGGTCATATGCCTGAAACTACTATAATATTTTATGTCAAATGTAATTGAAAATAAAAAATTATTTAAAGTAAAAATATCTAATCTACAATAGTTATATAAATCTATATTTAGATTTATGCATTTCTATGTGTATGTAATGAGTTTTATGAAAGGATGGACCCAAAATTAATGGTAGTTATATGCATATGGTAGAGTGTGAAATCATTTTTAGTTTTTGTTATTTTTACTTTGTGTGGTTTAAATTTTTTGCCATGGATATACTGCTTTGTACAATCTAACAATTATAATAAAGATATATTATTGGGGAAATAAAAGTAATTTTTTCAGATGAAGGGATGGTGGGGAAAGGACAAGGAGTGTAAGCAGGGAAAGCCCTCCAGAGTCAGGCTAGCTCTATACTCAGCCATGATTCATAAATAACTTAAGCAAAATATTTTCTGACATTGCCAACATTATTTTCATCATTATGCAAAAATCACTGAGTTGAGTCATGTATTTACTCAGCTATAACTTGCTATATATTATCATCCTAATTTAATTTAATAATTATTTCATACTTTATAAGGAAAGGTATTAAAGCAATAAATCCCTCAAACCTAACTGATTACTAATCACTCAGGGAGCTTTCCAAATTATATAAATCAAAGCCCTACTGCTAACTCAAGTCTATGAGCTGGGGCTTAGAAATCAGCACATTCACAAAGCTCCTAGATAATTTTTATGATTACCAACATTTGGAAACTGTTGGGTAAAGCCAGTTTTGTAGACTTTTCCCAGGATCCTCTCTCCCACACAGATGATGAGAATGAAAAAGAATTAAAAGAATCGTGTGATTGTTTATGGACCTTTTAGCTGTGTTGATGATCCAGGTTAGCTGTTTACATTGACCCCACATCACAACCACAAACAACACACAATTGCCACGTCTTCCATATTGCTTGACTGTGTAGACTTGGATCTTATAAGTAGCCATGAAACATGGGGATCTGATCCTAAAGGTAATCTGTATACTCACTGGAGAGATTGATTTACTTCATAAGAGAAACTTAACAGTTCACAGACATTTTTGACTAGACTGACCCCCATGCATGAGGTTTTCTAACAGCATTGAAAAACTTCCATATACCAAGAAACACTTCCTTAATCTAAAAATGCACGTTTCCCCTCATATTTCCAGGCTTGCTCAGTGAACCTAGAGGCAAACACCTTAGATACAGGTATAGAATAATTTCTTGAGTTTGATTTTTAAAAAAATATTTGATTCCTTTAATGCTTTGTGATTAATAACCAGGCTTCAAATTCAGACTCTTTGGAATAAGAGGAGGTAAACCTATTTTTTTGTCTCTGGTTAAGAAAACTAGGAAAAAGGTTAATATCCAGAATTCGGGGAGTTAGGGGAGATGGGAGATTGAGAACCCTTGGATCTGCAGGAGGAAAACTCCATGATAGAGAACGTGAAGGAAAACAGAGGGGCTACATGTCCTTTGGCAAGCTTGTCCAGTTTGTCTCAATGTGAAGAAAAAAATCAAGATGCTAGACAATTGACAATCTGGACCAGTTTTTAAAATGTCTCCGTATTATAGTCAAAGGAATTTGGAATTTACAGAGATTCAAGTGATTTCCTCCTCATATTTTACTTGGGTAAAATGTGCTGATAAAAGTAAATAAACCTAAACCCATATGAAGGGCTGGAAAACTCCATTCCCACCCATTACATCTTAAACATCTCGCTAGCTCAATTTTAGATGGTGTCTTATACTCCAGGCTATAAAAGATAAAGACGAAGTCCTGTTAGGTACAAGGCATCCTAATTTTAGCCACAAATTTTATCAATTTGTTCCTGTGTCAATAATTAGCAATGCAAAGAAGAAAGCGAAGAACAAATAAAAACATGATGAGAATCACAGATGAAAATGCAAGTCCCCAAATTCAGACTAGAGTCTGGGTCTGTTGAAATGTGCTGACTCTGACCTGGGAGAATGTCATCATACTGTGGCTAGACCTGAGGAGTTCCAACATGGTCTCTTCTCTCCCTTGGGTTTCTCCGTTCATTATTCTTCCTACATAATTTGCCACTTGCCATCATATTAAAGGTGGCGGTATCTTTTAAAAAACCAAAACAAAACTAGTGCTTCTAGAGCTATTTCATATAATGTTCTAGGTAAAAACACTGCCTTCATTTCTCAAAAGGCAGAAAATTAACCAAGTGAATGTCGGTTGGCTTTAGGTTGTTTTGGAGAACATTTGGCTGTCCAAATTTGGCTGTCCAAATTATTTTTATTAAAACAACTACACATTCACTTCCAATTTGAACTAGTAAAGTGCTTTTAAAATCCTTTAAATTTATCTGAAGCGCAGCTAAAATGCAGAACTCAATTTCAGTAACTGTGTGCAATTTGTTTTCAAATTTAGATTGTTTCAGTTTTGTTCTGGTGTCAGCCTAGGCTACCACGATTTAACCAATCTTGGAAGGAAAAGGATGAGTCCAGTTAAATAAAAATTTTTGTATTATATTTGGCCCTCACTAAGAGAAGAGGTTTTTCTTCTAAGCAAATGGAGAACAGATTGGGAAGTGCTGTGTCAATGATGCATATGAATTAATATAATAGGAAATTTACAAGCAATGGAGAATAATTAACAATTAAAAGCTGGTTTTTGAAACAAGTGATAAAACGGACTGACCAAGAAAAAAATGAGAGAAAACAGAAATTATTGAAATCAGGAATGAAAGAGAGGTTATCACTATATAGCTTACATTAATAAACTATTTGGGGTGATGGAAATATTCTCTATCATAATAGAAATATTGTTACATTTGTTAAAACTCATTGAATTGTACACTTAAGGCTTATGAATTTCACTATAAATACGTTTTACCTTAATTTTTAAAAATTGAGTTGAATGTATCATGATCTCAGTTGGCTTTTCTTTCCTTTTGTGTATGCTTTTATGCCAACCATGTTTATTCTACTGTCCATTCTGTAACTTGCAAATGAAATCTGTGACCTATTCATTTTGTAGTTACTGTAATTCTATGTTCCTATTTGCTTTCGTCTTAGATTGTAAACTCCTTAAGGAGAGGACTGCCTCCTTGGTGCGCGGCGTTCCGAGACCTCATATGATACCATGAACTTTGTGGGTGTTTGACAATTATCTGGACATTTCTCAACTCTCAGCTTTTGATCATAATGAAAGTGAGAGGAGCTAAACCAAGGTAGGATCAAATAGCAGGCATTTGAGGAGACAAAGCAGAGTGCACCTGAGAGTGTGCGTGTGCCTTTGTGAATACGTAGCTATCTGTTCCAAAACAGAGGACTAACGATTTGGGTTCATTTCACACTAACTATTTCTTTTCTCTTCATTGCTGGGCATGATTAACACTTCCCATTTCTAATGGGTCTAGAAAGTCACTTAAAAATGTTAATTTGCTTTAAAAATATCATTAATAAAGTTAAAAATTACTTTGACTCACTTCCCTGTCAGAAACTTCATTAACAAAAATGAAATCACATAAGACACCTAGGAAAAAGTTCTCTAATGTCCATGAAATAGTTAAATGTCTATACTAGTGTACACACCACCCTCATGGTCAGCATTAATTAAAAGAAAAGGAAATAGAAGCAAGAATACTAAACATGCATGGGAATTTCGAATGTAAGAGAGCGGATATGTTTAACTTCTAAGGCTATTACTTTTGGGTAGGACAAGACATATTAAAAAGGCAGATGGGAGAAAGAGAAAGAAGTAGAGGACAAACTGGGGTGAGGAGAACTTATTTTAAAGGCATCAGAAGCTTGAGTTCATCAGTTTAAGGCCACACGCTCCTTTCTTTTATCCTCAACGTTTATCACGCATTGACTTTGTACCAGTGCTCTGCAAGTCTCCACGGCTATTGAGACAGTCCCTGCCCTTGGGCACAGTGTGGGACTCATGAGGCTACTGTGGGTAATATGTAGAAATGCCTCACATTTCTGAACATTTGGGGAACTTTCTGCCTCATTGTGTTTTTTCACTTTTTGAACCCTAGTACTCTATCCTCCTCCCAATTAGATTTCAAACTCTTATGAAGAAACATACTATTTCTTACAATATGTTTAAAAAAAGTTTTTTTAAATCCTCACTCAAGGATATGTTTATTGATTTTAGAGAGAGAGAGGAAGGGAGGGAGAAAGAGAGAGAGAGAGAGAGAGACAGAAAGAGAGAAACATCAATGTGAAAGAGAAACATTGATTGGTTGCCTCCTGCACACACCCTGACCCGGGATCGAACCCAGAGCCTAGGTATGTGCCCTGACCATACCTAGTGACCTTTTGTTGTACCAGATGATGCTCCAGCCAACTGAGCCACCTGGCTAGGGCTCATCTTTTATGCAGTACTTAATGACTGTAGACAACACAGGATTAGTGTCCTTAGACCCAAGCAAAGAGGCCTTTGCCTCAGGACTCTATTTATCATACACACAACTGTAAATGTATAAAGGAACCCACAGGCTGTGTGTCACTTGTGACGTGATCTCAGCTATGGCAACATGACCCATAACCCTACGCAACCCCCTTGAGACTAACAACGTTCATCTCCTCATCCTTTACTCCACGTCCTCGAAATGGAAGGTGACCGTGTCTGAGTGGTGAAGGTTGTAGGCAAACTATTTCTGAGGCAAGGATGTGAGCAGCAGAAGTGCTTAGGTAAGGGAAAAAAACAAATTAATTAACTTGTCAATTCCTTCCTCTCTCAGAGGAATATGATATATTTTTGTACGATATATGAATACAATATATTTTTGCATGATGAATTATCATATACCAGTACTGCCTAGCATCCATTTTCTTGCTTGCTCACAACTGAACATGACACCTGGAAAACATTTTGAAATATCAAATGATTCATATTACTCTTATATTTCTAATATATGTAAGTCTAGATAGAGCATGTGCAAAAGATGATACTGATTCTTTACATAAAAGCTTGGATATTATATTGATTTAAGAGATGGTAAAAATTATTGTATGATAATGATTTATATGATGAAATTAAAATATTTTGTAATATTTAACAATTATAAGAATTTGTCATATGTGGCTTTATGAACATGATACATAAAATTCATGAGTTGTTTCTGAATCTAAGTAAAATCTTCAGAGATTTTTACTTCGGTTCTGTTGTCTCAGCAAAGCTTCTCCAAATTAAAATTAGTAAAACAAACAAACAAAACTTACATAGGAGCTTCTGTGGTTCAAGAAAGGCCATCTAATTTGTAATTACTTACAGGAGAAGCAAATTACGTGGAAATTTTGATTATGACCATATATTTAGTGATTTTACCTCAAGAGCAGGAAAGTGGGACAGGGGACAAAGGCTTCAAGCTCTGCTCCTCCCCTTTTCCCTCCTGGCTGGACCGCTGCGGATGTGACTTTTACTGAACACCTGTTCCCCCTCTTCTACCTCCCCAATTTCCTGTAGTTGAGACAAACAAAAACTGGTCTCAACCAGATTTGGCAGCCATATTGACATAAAAGTGACCAAGAAGGCCATTATAATATCTCTAGAATAAATTTGTATTGCGGTTTTGAGGACTGTTCCCCAACCTGCCCTCAACCAATCTCCATGAGGACCAAAAAAGAAATCGCTAGCTGGAGAGGTGGGACAAGGATGAGCCCTCTCGGCAGTCAACACCCTCGGAAGACCAGGACCACCCTATCACTACCTTTCCTATGTTTAATAAAAACCTTTCACCCAGATCCCATGGTGGGATGTGTTGTTCTCCAAGGTCACGCATTCTCACTTCTTGAGTGTGCACTTCTGCTTTAATAAATTTACTGTTTTGCTAAATCTTTCTGTCTTGCTCTGAAATTCTTCATTGTGCAGTGACAAGAAAGTGGACACCAGTATCAGGCTTAGACCTCCCATGACCTCCTGGGGTGCTGCCCAGCATCACACTGAAAGCTAGAGAAGTAAATTTCATAGAATAAATGTAATTAATGAATTACGTATGCTTTTGTTTCATTGCTCATCAGCTCATCAGTTATCACTGGCTCACGAAAAGAATACCCACACGTATGAGTGGTAATTAAACATTCTTTGACTTTTAGCTGACTTTTGACCATATTAAAAACATAGTTTTATACATTTAATTTTTTTGTTGTTATGAAAGGTAATTTGTCAAGGTAAGAGGATAGAGCATATCTTATTTGAAAGTTTATTATTGTGATTTATAACTTTCAAATATTTTCTCAGTTGGTATGTGAGCCTCCATTTGTACTTTTGCCCCAGGCCATGCAAATGTTAGGGGGAGTTCCACAAAGTAGTATATGATGAATTCATTGGTTGATATAAGATCTTCATGGGAAATAAACATTTTCTTCATGGTTAGAATGGTTTTCATGTTAAAAAATAAATAGTGCTTTGATTTGCTGAAAATCTTTTATAACAGTTTTAAATGAAAGTTTGTGGTGACTTCTTTTTCTTCTGAACTATTTCCATGTTTTTAAAAAAGCATTTGAAAGAATGTCGGTTTCCCTTCCCTCCCCTGAAAAGTTCAGGCAGAACATCACGAGGCATGCGGAGCACGGTGGGCATCCAGTGTGAAGAGCGACCCATAGGGCCCAGCGCAGCGCAGAGGCGGAGCCCCAGTGGGAAGTGGAGGCTGTCCATGTTTGGGCACAGCACGGTGTGGGTGTCCCAGCCAAGCTGGATAAGGAGGGCATTCCATGGAGGGGTGCCCCAGAGTGGAGTGTCGGAGCCCAAGCATGGCGACAAGGGCGTGCCTGTGTAGGGCAGCCTGGCATGAGGCTTCAGAGCCTGAGCAGAATAAAGAGAGCGTCTACACAGGGGAGACCTGGCAGCAATAATGGGAGATGGATTACAAACGGGGGGACTGATCAAAAAGTAAAGACATCAAGAAAAATGGGAGTCGGAGTTTTGACTGTTTAAAGCAAAGGGACAGGATTAGAATGAATACTGTGGCGTTAGATTGACATTGGTTGTATCTGGTGAACTCATGGATTTCAATAAATATAGTAAATTAAATAATAAAATCAATAGATGTAGAACTGTGTGTGATGAACGTGTGTGATGACCTTGAGGTAGCACCTGCTCCCCCTTCACCAACAGCAATGAACACGCCTTTCATCCAGGTTGCTAAATGTCATTTTACACTGAGAAGAATCAGGGCTTTCTGGAGGTGACTGATTCCAGGGCTCAGTCAAAACTTTGGGACATCCTGTTGAGCCAGATAGTAAGAGTTGTTCTGGGAATGATGGGACCATGTCAAAAGGACACAGGAGCCAGCTTAAAGGAGATCCCATGGATTCATTTGAGCACCAAAAAGATACTCATATCTATTACTGAAGGGATGATAACTCATTGAATATAATAGGAAGCGATGAGTCCATGCTAAAATAAATTCATAAATGCAAGGTTGATGAAAATGGGATGTTTACATTGTTTCAAAGTGCCTCTACACAACATATTGGTTAATTACAAAAAGAAGAGTAAGTTTACAGTGGAGAAGTCTGGCAGATACCACCTTAATCAAATGATTAGGCTGACAGTTTTAGTAAATGAATAAACTGAAATCCTGTACCACTTGATAGAATGCAATGAGATCACAGTATTATTTTTGTAATATTCCTGCCAAAGGTGCAGCGCCTGAATCGAATCGTGAGAAAACGTTGAACAACTCCCCATGGAGAAGCAGCCTACAAAATAACTGGCCTGTAATTTTCAAACATGTCAAGGCCATGAAAGTCAAGGGAAGGCTGAAGAAAGAACTATTCTAGGCTAAAGCAGACTAGAGACAGGACAATTAAGTGCAATTTTGAACTGGACCTGTAGAGCACATCGATGGGACAATTGGGGTCCGAGGATTAAGTTGTGTAGTGTCACTGTTAACTTTCTGACTGTGATGGTTGTATTGAGAGTCTGCAGAAGGATGTTCTTGCCTGTAGGAAATAAAAAGTATTTGGTGGGTGATGGGGCATCAGGTTGGCAGCTTATTCTCAAATGGTTCAGGAAGGAAAGATCTTTGAATTCTACCTGCAGCTTTTCTGTAAGTTTTGGATTGTTCCAAGACAAAAGAAAATTGTACTAAATATAAGAAATTAAAAATAATCCTACCAATTGGCAGATTATAATTCTGAAAATGAAAAGATAATAACAAATCAGTTTTAGCCAACTAACCTAAAGACACTTTGAGAGCACAATTTAAGTAAGATGGCCTAGGCCGTTCTAATGAAACGGCAGATGAAATGCAAGAAACTTTCTTGTATGCGATAGATAAGCACAAAATACCATACAGCAAGAGGAGATTATATCCTCTTTGAATACCGAGTACTCAGCGTCACAGCTGAAGTAGGCTGCCAAGTTGAGAGGTATTTCTACATTTTAGAGTAGAAAACAGCGTGAGTTTCTGCAGGCTAAGATAGAACATCACAAGGGGCTGCATTGTTAATTGGCTGATTGATTCATCCTGGCTCTGCCATTTACTGGCCGTAAGACATGGACAAGTCACTTACTCTCCCTGTGCCTCAATTTCCTCAAATATAAAAGAAGAATAATTGCAGTGTCTACCTCGTAAGCGCTCATGGGGTGAACTTTAAGTGAGTTGGTTTATGTACAGAGCTTAGGACCCTGCCTGGTGCAGAACCAGTGCCACATGAAATAGCGTTAGCAACTGTTGTTGCAACTGTCATTGTTATCAACTTATTCATCGACAGTACCATTTGCATTGCTCAGTATTAATAATGGTGACACCATGGTGAATCTCCCCACCAGGAACTGAGAGAAACTTTCTCCGCTGTGGAAATTTTTTATACCATCCCGCAGCCTGTGTCTCTCTGGGCCCCCTTAATGGTAGTATCAGTACGCACCATGGTCTGACCCCAGCTATCCATCTTGACCCTAGAAGCCCGTTGGCTGGCCTGGGAACCCCTGGTCCATGTATCTAAAATGTACCTTATATTTCTGGAGAATTTCCCTCATGCGACTCTGTCTTTAGGATGCTAACCTCTTCTTTACCTCCCTTTGAGCTAATCAAATTGTCTGGGCCAGCTGACCAAACTCTACCTCCTCTGTGTGCCACAGAGCTCGTCTGCTCACCTTGGTCCATTTTGAAGTTGACACAGTATCTTTGATGCTTTTGAAACTGAAATACTGTTGAACTTTTTTTTTTGATGTCCTATATTTTCAACAACCATTCAATGCTTAGGCCCCAAATGTCTGTGATTATGTGCACATGGAACACTGACAGAGGAGGGCTTATGGAATTTTCTTAGGATCATGGGCAAAATTCTAAGCTTTATGTTGTTATCAATCAATTGTTAGACTTCAGTTCTTGTTTGTTTGCATCTGTTTATGGAACTCACTTAGGCAACTCTTTTACGGCATGTGAGTCATTTATTTATGCATTTTATTGCTGTGTCACTGTGAAGAACAGATGGCAGAAAATACTTTTTGACTTGGTTGAAGGACTTGAATTTCCTTTGCATTTATGGTTTGCCATTTTTAATGCTGCCATCTTTTTTAAAGTTGCTTGCTCATAAACATACGAGAATATCCAGTAAAAACCTATATGTCTTTTGTCTCATCTAGCATTTGTGCCTAAATGTACACACCCATGGATAGGATATAAACCTCAGAGTCAGTCACTGCTGCATCTAACAATTGACTCTTCAGGAAAGTAGTTCATAATAGCCATCCGAGTTTGGGAAATCTCCTCATCAAAGAATGGGAATATTGACTGTTGACTCCCCAAAAGAGCATTGGGAAAAAACCCACCTCTACTGATCAAACCAACCCATGTGTATTGGATTCACTGTAGTCAGGGTGAGTGTCTTGACAGAGACTTAGTAATACCTCAGAAGGGAGAAGTCAGGGGAGGATATTTACAGAATTTAGGTCTGGCTGGATGGCTTTCAAAGTGAAGAACTGGTTGAGACTGGGCCGAAACTGTGACATAATAGCTTTGGATTGCTGGGCCCAGTGAGGCGAGCATATAGTTAATTTTAGAATCAAACTGTTTTAGTTGGTTTACTGTTTTATTTTCCAGGAGCAAGTAGTTAGGTCATTTTTGTTTCTTTTTAGTACTGGCTAACACAGGGACAAGATGGCATGTCCACTTTCGGGACTGTTTAACACAGGCTTAGGAAATGTTTTGGTTTCAGGCCTCAGTGACCAATCACACCACGGGAGTGTGGTGAGTGAGATTACTGTATAGAAATGAGACTGGCACTAAGTGCTCATTAAAAATGGTAATTTCTAGTCTCTCCCAACCCAGCTACTCCCCAACCCTTCCACTCCTGTTTGTTTATATGGGGGTCTCATCTTCATATCAATAGCGTCTAAATCAGTGGTATGCCATAGTGGTCACACTCAAAAAGAGTTTGCTGAATGAGGAAATGAAAATTGAAAGATAAAATTTAAAACAACAAAATTAAGGCACTTTGCAGAGGTTTAATATCAGTTTAAGCCCATGAAACTCGATTTCTTCCAAACATATTAAATTTATTTATTGCCTTAATAAAAGCAATTTTCTCATTAACTCATTAAAATTCTAGAAACTTCAAAGCCTAAGGGAAACCACTTAGATTTTGGTCCCAAATATTGAAGTAAATCATTCAACTTTCTAACTCTCACGGGGGAAAAAAATGATCCAAATTAGTTTAGAGGCATTATCTAAAGATATTGTAAGGATGCTACAGTATCAGAATAAAGTGGGAGATCTGAAGATCAGGTTCCTTTTAGCAATTTTTTAGTCTTCGAACTGGTAGTCTTTGTTTTTGATCAATTTAATTAAAAACAATTTCAGCAACTGCTCATTCAGTTTGCATCTACTTTCACTGATAAGTGCTCTTACATCCTATCATACTGTCTTTTCTCGCAGTGCTCACAGCGTGGGCTCTCTCTCTTACACACACGCATGCGCACACACACACACACACACACACACACACACACACAGGATGTGAAACATCAGATGGGAATGACATTAGATCAGCAGTTCCCTGAACATTAAAGCCTCTCAGAACTTTTAAAGAACATATCAGAATCCCTTTCTCTTCTCACCAGCCCCTGGGCGATTGTGATTCAGTTAAGTCTAAGCTAAGCACTTAGGAATCTGTTTTCAAAAGCTCCTTGGGAGAGCCTGCTGACCCAGCAGATCTGGGAAACACCTTCTGAAGAATATGGTCTTACAGGCACTCCCTTCCCAGAGCTGCGGTTTCGGAGGGGCCCTGCGTCCTCTGAGAGTCACCCATACGCACGAGGTGCAACTGCTTGAATGTATCTTGTTTCTGCCACCATTCCAGCTTCAGTGGAGGCAAGCAGGCACATCTGGTTACAGACATGCTTCGTTGGCTGTGAAGTTAATACAACTGTGACTATTTTTAAAGGACAGCAGGAGGAGAGGATGAACAGGAAAAGGACTACAGGAAAATTCTATTCTTTCTTTAAGAACTGGAAGTCCCTTTATTCATACGTGTGTATTAGGCATAAGGGGTTGACATGTCCGCTGACACCGGATTATGGAAACCTCAACAAGAAATATCTGAATTTCTGTAGAATCTGAAGCCACAGACTGATCTATTTTAGCTCCAAGGCAGGTGCTAATTCTTATGGCTACCGCAGGCATCTCTCACTCTTTCATGTGGAATTGGACTAATAATAGCTACTGTTTATTGGCAGCTACTCTGTTCTGAGAAAAAGTTCAGCAGTTTCTCTACTTTGTCTCAATTAATCCCCTAGACAACACTGAGGCCTGTTATCCTCTTATTACCGAAGAAACTGAGGTCTGGAGAGATCAAATAACTTACCCAAGGCGGCACACTGTGTACACTGCACAGCCAGCATTGAGGTCCAGGTTTTTTGGGTTGTTTATTTATTTGTTTTTTGTTTTCTTCTGCTCTAAAACCTGTATCCTGAAGGTATTACAGAATAGTGATTAGGACTTTGAGCCCTCCAGCCTGGGCAATTTGTTGAAGCCCTCTGTGCCTCAGTGCTCTCATCTGAACATGGGGTTCTTAACCCAGTTAATAAATGGGCAAAAGGTCTGTACAGACAGCAAATAATACAAAAAGATGCTACATGTCATGTGTCATTAGGGAATGTGAATCAAAAACAACAATGGCATGCCTCTACGCACCTATTAGAACCACAAAAACCCAAAACACTGAAAACACCAAGCACTGGGGCGGATGTGGAGCCACAGGAACTCTCATTCATTGCTGGTGGAAATGCAAAATGGGACAGCCACTTGGAGAGACAGGCGGCTTCTTACAAAGCTACACATACTCTTACTAAATGATTTAGCAACTGTACTCTTTGACACTGAAGCAAATAAATTGAAAACTTACATTCACACAGAATCTTGCACATGGGTGTCTATAGAAGCTTTATTTATAATTGCTAAAACTTGGAAGCAACCAAGATGTCCTTCAACAGGTGAGTGGATAAACAAATTGGCACATCCATACAATGGAATATTATTCGGTAATATAATGAAGAGGTCTATCAAGCTTCGAAAGACATGGAGGAAATTTAAATGCACCTTCTGAATGAAAGAAACCATAATGAAAAGTCTACATGTTGTATGACATTCTGGACAAGACAAACAGAAGGAGGTTAAAATAGCCGTGTTGTCCAGAGTTTTAGGGATTAGGAGGGGGGAGGATGAAAAATAGAGCACAGGGGAATTTTATGGTACAGAGCTATTCTGTGTGACACTGTAATGGCGAATACATGTCATTCACATTTGTGAAAACCTGCAGAACTATACGGCACAAAGAGTTAACCCTGACTTTGGTTATAGTTGATGAGCCAACATTTATACATTATTATTAACTATTATTACAGATTATTATAATGTACCGACATTGCCTCATCAATTGTAACAGAAATACTAAGCTAACGCAAGGTGCTAATAACAGGGAATACTGTGTATGGTCAGCCACGGCGGGTGGAGAAAAAGGAGGACACATGGGAATGTTCTGTGTCTTCCACAGAATTTTTCTGTGAACCTCAAACTGCTCTAAAAAATAAATTATGTTAATTAAAAAAAGAAAGTCTACTTCAGAAAAAAGAGGGTCCTTGTGAGGAGTCAATGAGAATGTAAAAGAAACACTCAGAACAAACGCCTGGAGCATAACGAGTACTGAATAAGTGTCGATGGTGGTGGTGGTGGTGGTGGTGGTGGATGGTCTCTATTGCTTCCTCAGAGGCGATCCGGACATTGTGAGGAAGCCACCCAAACTTCTGGTGAGCAATTTAGTGTGACTTTGGGTAAATGACAGAAACGCACTGTACCTTTGTTTCCTCCACGATGGAATGGGACAATAATTTTATCTACTTCTTAGGTTGTTGTAAAAGTTTAATCAATTGATGCATGCACGAGGTTAAGAGCAGTGCCTAGCATGCGAGTGTTTACTAAATATAACTACTTTTATGACTATTTCTATACTGTCTTCCAACACTTAGTTCTCCAACTCCATGCTGCTCTGATGAAATGTACCACCTAAGATTTTTCTTTGCTTTCTCACATTTTAGCCCAAGAGGCCTTGAATGTCTTCTAAATTATTACCTCTGGCCTTGGTACAGGGCACAAGCACATTCTGCTGCTCTGTATGTGCTGAACAAACAGAAGAACAGAGCAATGAAACTGAAGCCTGGGCACCTGCAAGAAGGTGGTCAGCATTCAATTTTGTGAGAACACCTTAAGGATAGGCCTTCCAGGCAGCATGAGTGGAAAGTAGCGTTTACTTTTGCTACTTTTACTGTGGGTCCCCCTCCTTTACTGTCTAAAGTGTCTTGGGCTCTTCTTGGGTTAGTCTAACATTTGGGCAATTTTCCTATAATATCTACTGCCCACCTCTCCTCAGGTTTACCTGCACTATAATGCACTATATTTCAGCCATTTAATCATCCCAGTGATCCTAAGTTTGTAGCCCTATGGTTGACTTCGAAGTTAAAAGACATCCTTTCTGGTATATTGTCCTCCCTTCATCAAAAAGTTTATCTATAGCTTAACTCCACAGTCTGATATGAATTCTACATTTCAAATGACTCTTAATATTTTTAAAGGCAGAATTACAAATACTCCACCAAAGATAATTTCTTTTTCTAGAATGGTGTGTATAAAACATATGCGTGTAGGCACATGTATGGTGTGTGCATGCACAAAATATATGTATTGTTTTATGTTTCCTTATGAGTTCTATAGATATTTAAAGTATAAAGACACTGTTCTCAAAGCAGAATCACTTCTTATGAGCGCATGAAAAATTGAAGTGTTTAAGTATAGCTCTTCAAGAGAAATGCAGAACCAACAAAGACTTTTTAAAAAAGATTTTATTTATTTACCTTTTAGACAGAGGGGAAAGGAGGGAGGAAGAGAGGGAGAGAAACAGCAACGTGTGAGAGATACATTGATCCGTTGCCTCTTGCACAGCCCCCAACTGGGGACCTGGTCCACGGCCCAGACATGTGCCCGGACTAGGAATCAAACTGGCAAACTCTTGGTTCACAGTCTGGCACTCAATCCACCTAGCCACACCAACCAGGGCCTAAAAAAGATGGTTTTAGCAACAAGGGAATCTATTGCCTTACATTTTCAGAGGTGATAATTGTGATTAATATTAATACAGGAAGATTGGGATTGAATTATTCCAAATCAAAAAAAAAAAAACCTAGGGCAAACATATATACCAGACATAATACCATTGGTGATAATTCTAATAATGGGTTAAAAACACATAAAAGTATTTTACAAATAAACTCTAAATCATAGTTGTTCACTGGTCCTCCTGATTCACGGGTCCTTGGAGCTCTCAAACATGAATTTTCACCTTTTGAGGTGGCCTGGTAATGCAGTTGGTTGGTCAATGTTGACGGTGTGGAAAATCCTCATCAGAGAGAAACCTCTCTCTTTGGGTAGTTTATCAACGTGTCAGTGAATCTCGACCCTGTTACTGAATCAATCGACTATGCCTGTTGATTATTCCAGCTTCACAGAGAACCAACAGGCTTAGAAGAAAATGTTATTAAAGTGTTTTTTGTTCCTTAGAAGGGAGGTGCTTCACAAAAGGGGAATGGATGTATCTTTAATAATTTAAGTTCTTTTCAGAATACTAGAAGTTTACTCTCTCTTGAGTACTTTATACATAATATGCTCTAAATGATGATAAGGGAGGGAGGACCGTGCAGGGCCAGGTATGATTTCATTCTGTAAGATGAGAAAGTTGAGATCCCAGGTCATCAAGTGACTTTTCAATCGCCCAAATGAAGCTTGTCTTTCTGACTGACTTACCTGCTCCCGTCCCACTTCCTACAAAGGTCTGAACATCCCATAACTTCCCTCATTTTTCATTGCCCTCAGGCAACTGCCAACTGGCCTCACTGCCTCCAGGCTCACATCATTCCACTATCTTCTCTATGTTGCAGCTGAAATGACCTTTCTAAAAAGCAAATCTAACCCTATGACATCTTCCTTTAAAACTCTTCAGTGGCTCTCTGTTGCTCTTTGATAAAGTAAACCTTTAACAGAACCAGCCAGTTCTGATATAAACCACTAAACCTCTCCAAACATGTCTCCACCCTCATCTTGGATGGTTCTTTTCCAAATCTGGATAATTTCCTCACACACACGTGCCCATCGGTGCTTTGCTGAATACTCAGAGGGACCTTCCTCAGGCACTAGGCACATTTCATGTGACCAATAGCCACATGTGGTTAATGGTCTAATGTTCCAGGATACTTGCAAATGGTTTGATTTGACTAGTGACCCTTTTTGGTCTTGCTTTCAAGGGAAGACCAGAGCAGCATTTAGCCTAGAGTTCATTATGCCCTGCTACCGAGACAAGACTTTGCTGAGCACTCTACCCAATGCCCCATGAATTTTGAGCGTTTCCAGTCTGGATTACAGACATGGGCACTATTCTTGACCCTGTTAGTGACAGAGACTCCAATAGAAGATGCTTTTTTCTCTTTTGCTCTTCAGTACTGAGATATCTCCAAATCAACTGGATCTTTCAGAGTGTCCCAGTGTAAGGTGATCCTCCGGTGTGTTTGTGGTTGATAAGAAAGTCCTTCCATGAACCATTTCTGGGACATGCCGATACTCCCCAGGAAGCAATTCACACATCATTTCCCATTTTCCCCTGCACTAGTGCTCATAGATTTCTTCAACACTGACAATATGTGAAGCTAATTTTAGATTTTTTCTCGCAATATGAAACAATTAATTGATGATCTGAGCAGATGTCTGACTTTCTCTCTGTTACTTTGTCAATCATAGCATTGCTCTCTGCCTTGAGTTTTATGAGTTTATTTTTAATGTCCCATGGAAAATAATTTTCCCCACTTACAAACCATCTAAGATGCTCTGTAATTTGTAACTCTTCTCCAACCTTTCCAATTTCAAGTCGGCCTTTCCAACCCTGACTGAGCACTTGATCACCTTTTTTTGTGTCATTTCCTAACTCCTAGGCACAGCCATCTTGCCATGCCGGCCACCTCAGTGGTTCTCTATCATCTTCAAGATCCAGTAGCAACTCTTTATTTTTCGGTTTTGTAACCGCATGTCAGCTGTAGATGTATTACCAATTAAGGCCTAAATAAGATCACCCTAAGCCCTAGGGAATCGAAGTCCCTTTCCGAGATTTCTGTGTCTCTGAATCTCTACCGTGAGCACTCCTACTTCTGGGCTCGGGCTTTAGTGGGTGGTACCTCTGCAAGAGCTCAGATATGTAGTTCTACTTCCCTTTAAGTTGTAAAACACCTAACCGGCTCCCTAGGACTTGGCTATAAAATTAGTTGACACAAAGCTAATTTTGGAAAGGTTTACATTGCATTAATGTAAATAACTTGAAGTGAAACATTAGGCGCCCCCTTTTTGAAATGCATTTTACTTACTCCGACATCGACAATTTTTACTGGCCCTTCGCACCGCAAGGTCTGCAACTGCACCTCATATTCCTGATTATCTTCTTACTCTCTCTTTTCGAGAGCTAAAACGCCTTTCTTTCTTGCTCTAGCCACCTCCTAAAATGTTTACCTTGGTCCCTGCTGACATTCAGGCTGTTGCGGTCTATCACCAAGCAACGGTCTAATCATTGGCTCAAAAACTTATAGTAACTTCCCTAATAGGAATTCTGGTGCCAGCTGTTAGATAGTACAGTTTTTTTTACTTCCATTACATCACAAAGCTCTCTTTGCCCTAACTTTTGCTTACCCTTCCCTCCGCCCCTCCCCACTATTCCACGTGCCTTTTCTGCTATCAACACGGCATATTCCTCCACATTCCTCGATTTTAAAAACATGTCAGTGCTTTGCTTGAAAGCCCCTTCCATCCTCCCGTGAAAAGGTATATATTTTTAAAAGGGAAAATCACGCCTCTTGTACAAATACAAAATAAAAACACATCAAAGATTTTATCTAACTCGGTAATTAATGAGGGAACTAGTAAGATGTTACAACTGGTTCAAAGGAGAATTCGGAGTGAAAACATACATAGGCTCTGGAGGCTATCAGGATCACTTCAGTAAATTTGCTTCAAAAATGCAAACCTGGCTTATTCCACGTCGCGGGGGTGGGGTGGGGAATCAATTGATTCACAAAAAAATTCACCTCTGGACAAGAATAATTTGCATTGCTGTAAGCTGTCTAGAAATCACAGGGTTGTAAACAGTTCAAAGGCCATGAAATGCACAAGGTCCCATAAACCAGGTGTTTTGGAAGGATGTGCTAGACATGGCCCAATTCTCTTTGCAGATGTCCAGTAATCTTTTTGGTCCACTTCCAAGGCTTTTACACTCTTTCTTAACACTCTGCTTCTCTCCTTCTATCATAGCCTGCTCCTCTCTCTTTCCCCATTCGTTTACCCATTCCGGTTCTCAGTGGTTAACTCTTTCCTTTCCAGATACTCCCGGCCAGCCTGTTTTTTCACCTGTGAGCAATTTGTTCAGAATCACCATCAAGCTACACAGTGGTTTTCAAAATAATGCATTTCTTCCTGCGTTTGAACAAAATCAGGAAAACATGTTCTTGCGCTTAGGCCTGTGCTGTCTCCAGTGTTTCATGCCGCCGAGTTTGGAGGCTTGTACTAACTTTTAACTAGCTATAAAATTTCTTAACATATTTTTTCCATATCTTAGAATTCAATTTCTTCTTTACCATGTTGGAAAGTGGAATGCAGTTTAAATATTATTCTCTTAAAAGAAGAAGGTAAGAGCAAATGGGATCTTGAGAAATTCCATATTCTCTGTGGTTTGTTACATTTATATGTATGTATAGTCTCCAAGTGATGGTCCTCTGTTTTTATATATTCATTTACTAGCTCTAAGAATAAGGTTTTGGTTGTTTGCAACATTTTCCACAGTTTGCAGGACTTTAAGGGAATTAGTTTCTGGCATTTGGTACACAGGTTGACGCAATCCTGGCATTTATTTACCTTTTGCCATTTCTGTATTGTAGTGCTTCTAAATGCAAAATACTTGGAGAACTATAGGTACTCTGGTTTCATCTTCCTCTTTCTTCCTTACTGAGGTGATTCATAGTAGTACCTTTAGGGCTGTGTTAGAATCATCAAAAGCTAACTTTATAGGCGTAAATCAAATTAAGGCTCCTGATTATTCATTCTATGTAGTTCTTTCTGAAAGATAATTTACTAAATGACTCACTAAATAGCCACGGAGGGACCTATTAATGCTGAGACAGTATTTCCATAAAAGAATGGCCACAGTGAGTAAACAAAGTGGCATTTGAAGAGTAGAGGTAAGTAGGCCCCATGCTGACGAAGAGAGAAATCTTGTGATAATGTAAATAAAGCAAAGCTATCAAACAGGTTCACAAGGATTCTCCATTGACTTCAAAGCACGAATAGGATTGACTATGCAGCTGGATTTTCAGTTCTGAATCTTGCTCCATGTTAAGCACAGAGAAGAAGCTCTTGTGCTGTTCTCCTTGGAGCTCTGGACAATCACTTGTGTGGTTCAGGCTATAAAAACTCACTCAGAAGTCTATGGGGAGCTGAAGATCCCTGGCCTGGGATGGGGAAGGAAGGCACTGTCTCTGGCAGGCAATGCTGGGGTGGGTAGATCTAGCCTTATGTGTGTTGTCGTGCAACAGTTACCTCCAAGGCCCCCGCCCACTGCTTTACTTATGAGACCTCTGTTGCAACTTCCTAGAAAGATTAGTAGGGAAGGGGAGACTCTAGCTTCAAAGATAAATTCCTAACATTTATGGGCTTTTCTTTTTCTTCTCAGGTAGTGTCTCTCCCCTCTTAGCCCCTGAATTGCAGGCAGTTTAGTAGTTGCAAAAACTAATTTTAGATCAGTCAAAGGGAATAAAAAAAAAAAAAAAGGCAAACAAGGGTATGCCAGACATTGCTCTCATGTTTCACATTTATTACTTTATTTAATCCTCATCACAACCAGGTAAAGCAGGTAATATATTATCCCTATTTTACAGGTGTGTAGATTACATAAAATCACACATACATTACTCAGTTATTTTGCTTTGCAAAGCAGCAATCTACTTTTTTTTTTTTTTAAAGAAAAAGCTGTCACATAATTGCAGTCACAGCTAATCCTAGACCTTGGTGGGTTTCGGGGGAGGTGAGGGAGGAGAGTCTTTGTGGCTAATTGAGTTAACATCTGCCCTCGAGTCCAAAACCTTCCACCCCTGCTCCTCTGAGGGAATAAATCCCATGCGTGAATGTTACCATGTCCCTCCTCAGCTGGCCATGCCCAGAAATATCGATTTAGCATTTGATACCACTATTGAAATCACATCGACTCTTCCAACTTACTGTAGATCATGCTAAAAGCCCTCATTTGTTCTTTATTTGTCGATCTACCCACGATCTTCACCAGCAATAAAGCCATAGTGGCAGGTCCTCTGCTGGCTCTGTGGGTCTTATATTTGATGAAGATCTTTGGCTGGTACAGGGCGGTTATAGGACTCCTTGAAAAGGAATGTTTTTGGTTATTTGAAACTAGACAATAGGATAATGAGCCCCAACTCTGTTTATATGCTAACTAAGGAGGTTTACTGTACCCCAAAAGAGTGTCAGAAGCTACCACTGTTCCTATAAGAATAATAATAGCTAACATTTACATAGCGCTTGTGCTGTGCCAGGCACTTTTTAATTGCTCTAGGTATATTACCAATTTTAATCCTCATAAAAACCTATGCAAGTAAAATGAGTTTGATTTGTTTCCTTCCTCCTGTCATTTTCTGCTCATTCCAAGTCCCATGTGGATGTAGTAAGTAGTGGGACTCATGTCACAAGCCTTCACTTTACCTTGGGAGTTGGGACTCATAATGAAGGAAATTAACGCAATATAGAAATGTGTTTAAAACATGCCAGGAAACCGTAAGTATGACTAATGCCACTACAGAGACATAGGAGGAAGATCAGGAATGTGGTATTGCAGAAACCAAGGGAGAGGTGTGTTTTCAAATGCAACTAAGAGGTTCAGTACTGTTAAGACCGAAACGTGTTCATTGGCTTTAGAGATACAAAGGTCAATAGTGACCTAGGCAAGATTATTTCAGCAGAATGATGGGAGGGGAAGCAGATGGATTGTTATGGGGGAAAGAACAGGATGTGAGGAAGTGGTAATAGTGAGTTTAGGCAATTTCTTAAAGATCATCAGTGAAGAAGATGAGAAATATGGAATGCAATGGAGGGAGTGGGAAGTAGGATCAGGGAGTTGCTTTTTCAGTAGTAATATGAAGGATTCAATAGGGAGGGGATGTTGAAGATACAGGATAAAAAAGGATAATCAATCATGGCGCAATATTTATATAAACTTACGGACATGCTTTGTTTTTTCTATCAGTTTCTCTGTCCATCATTTCATCTTGTATGCCACTGTTCTAAGTTCATTTTTTCTACTATTGTATATTCTTAAACAGTTTGTCAGCAAATGTCTATCGGTTTTAGCTTTTCTGTGTCTGAAAATAGTTTTATTTCATCCTCCCTTTTATTTTTAAAAGATTTTATTTATTTATTTATTTTTAGAGAGGGGAAGGAGAAAGGGACAGAACATCTACCCGTGGTTGCATCTCGTGCGCCCCCTACTGGGGACCTGGCCTGCAAACCAGGAGTGTGCCCTACACTGGGGGAGTCAAATCTGCGACCCTTTGGTTCCCAGGCCGGTGCTCAATTCACTGAGCCACACCAGCTAGGGCAACTTTATCCTCCTTTTAAAATAATAGTTCGGAAGGATATAAAAAAATTTCAAACATACAGAGAAGTTGAAAAAGTTGAACAGTGAGCACCTATCTAGTAACCACCTAGATTCTACAGTTATTGTGCTGTATTTGCTTTATCATACATCTATTTATCTATTTGTCCATCTTTTTATTTATTCATTTATTTATTTTTAGAGAGAGGGGAAGGGAGGGAGCAAGAGAGAAAGAGAAATATCGATGTGAGGGAGAAACATCCATCAGTTGTCTTTCGCATGTGCCCCAATCAGGGAATGAATCTGAAGCCCAGGCATGTACCCTGACCAGGAATTGAACCAGTGACCTTTCGCTTTGCTGGACAATACCCAACCAACTGAGCCACACCAGCCAGGGCTCCATCTTATTTTTTGATGCAATTCAAAACAAGTTGTTGACACCCACATACTTCATCCCTAAGCACTTAGCCTGGATGAATATCATTAACCAGGTTTCAATATGTGTTTAGAATGCCTTCGTTGAAATAAAATAAACACCACTCTTAAAACTCAAATGTATCATTTTATCATGTTTGACAAATGCGTATACTTGCATACCCACACTCTCATCAAAATATTGAATTTTGCCAACACTCCAGAAAGTTCTAGCATGCCCCTTACCAGGCAATCCTCAGAATCTTCCCTGAGAGATAAACATTGTCTTGATTGGCTTTTCATCATAACTTGGTCTGCTTGTTTTAGAATTCTGTATGAAAGGAATCATATACCAGATATATTTTTTGTCTAAAGCTTTTTCACGCAACATATTTTTTAAAATCTTCACCCAAGGATATGTTTACTGATTTTAGAGACAGGAAGAGGGGAGAGGGAGAAAGAGAGCGACAGACAGAGACATCAAAAACATCCATGCGAGAGAGAAATATCGATCGACTGTCTCCCAAATCCGTGACCCAGGTATGTGCCCTGACTGGGAATCCAACACACAACATTTGGGTGTCCAGGGTGACGCTCCAACCAACTGAGCCCTCCGTTCAAGGCTCAGCATAATGTTTCTGAGATTCATCCATGTTGTTTGCATTTATTTGTAGTTTGCTCCATTTTGTTATTGAATCGCATTCTGTTGTATGAATACACCCCAGTTTGAGTATTACGCTGGTGACGGACACATGCTGTCTTTACGTTTGACTATTATACATAAAGCTGATATAAACAAATGTTTTTGTGGATCTATGTGGAATTTCTGGGTTGTAGGGTAGGTAAGTGTTTAGTTTTATAAGAAACTGCCAGGCTGTTTTCCAAAGTGGTTTTTCTCATTTTATATTCCCACAGCAATGTGTGAGAGCTCTGATGGGTCCGTGTCCCAGGCAACATTTTGGGTTGTCAGTCTTGATTTTAGCTATTCTGTTGGGTTTATTGGGAACTCCTTGTGTATTCCATTGTTTTCTGTCTCTCTTATTCATGTTGAGGTCATTAATGTATTATTTTTAATTCTTTGTAGCTAGTGTATTTTTTCCTAGGGTAGCTTTCAAGATTTTCTCTTTTCCTTTTATGCTCTGAAGTTTCGCTGTAATCTATCTAGGTCTGGATTTGTTTGTTTTCATTTATCCTGCCTTTTCAATTTGAGCATTCTTTAATTCTAGGCATTTCATTTTTTTTTTTTAATTTAGGAAATTCTTATTATCCCTTTGAATAATTGCTTCTTCCCTGTCACGTGTTTTTATTTCTTAGGGGACTCCTTTCAGACATATGGTGGAGCCTCTCACCTTATCCACTTATTATTTGAATTTCCCATCTATTTATTTTTCTAGGCTATGTTCTGTGTAATTCTCTTTATGGTTAATTGGGTCTAGACTACTACTTAGAATACCTAGGGACTTTTTAATTCCACGAATATTTAAAAAATTCTTAATTAGTTTTTCAATACCCGTCTGTTTTTCTTTTTTGTCATAATGTCCTATTTTCATCTTAAGGATTAAATTTCTTTCTTATTCTCTGAATGTTTAAAAATATCCCTTAAAATCTCATTCAAATTGCTCCAGTATGCAATTTTCCCAATTTGTTATTTAGCTTCATTTATGATGTTGAGCTATTTTTGGTATAATCTGTAACCAGGTCTTAGTGTTCAATATTGGGGGCAATTTTTATCAGTCAGAACTTAACATGTACTGGTTGGTACAGGTATTTCCTATAGGAATAGTTTCTTGTTGGTTTCTGACAGGGATTATGAGATTTCTATTAAATTTCTTGGCACATGGGCCCCACACTGAGAGGGTAGTTGGGAGAATTTCTTCCCTTGTGTGTGATATGCCTGGTCTAGGAGTTCTGATTTCTGAAGGTTAACTGTTTCCACCTGTATTCTGGAGCAGCTGAGAGCTGGGGCTGGTAGGTCCTGTTTTTTCAGGTTCCTGGCTCTATCATGGATCCAGTTCCGTTTCCCTACCAGGAGTGGAGCCTTTGTCCTCAGCTTTTATCATCACACAAATACTGAAACTGCAGCCCCTAACTTGCATTTCTTTGGGGGCTATACTTCCCCACCACACTCCCAGTAACTGCTGCGGATTCCTCTCTATTTTTGACATCTGTGATTTCCTTCTTTTTGCTTTTGAGCTTGGAATATATTAAAGATATGTTTAAAAACAACTTATCTGGCATTTGCTTACATTTGACTACTTTTTAACTCAGCCTGCCATCTTGATTTTAAGTTTTACTTACTCTCCAAACGATTGCAATTTGGTTTATTCACCTCTATTCCACTGAAAATGTTTTTTTTACCTATTAGCTCCACGGGACATTTCCCAGTGTTTATAGTGTGCAGCATGTGATGCAGTTCTTCACTCTTCCCCTTTAAAGACTTTCCCCTTCTGGGCACCTATGGAACTACTTCACCACTTCTCCAGGCTGTCGCCGCTTCCACAGTCCTCCTTCTCAGTCTCCTCTGAGGCCGTAAACTGGCGATTTCCAACCTCTGACTCCACCCAGGTATTTCTTGTGGGCTCTACACCTGTGTACCCAACTTCCAGTTCAATGTTTCTTTACAATGTCCCTCAACATCTCGACATTTAAAAACTGAATTCAATTTTTCCCTAAATTTATTTTTAAAAAGTAAAGAGGAGTAGAGCATTATTTTTATTGATCGTGAACTTCAAAGGAAATATTGTACATAGAAGTGGAAGAGTAGTGGTTTGGATATGGTAGCGAGGAACTGGATGGACTCTCACCTCGACTTCTGGCTTTTAGGAGCGGGATCTATGGGATGCCAAGACCTTAGGGGAGAGCCAAGTCTCAGCTGAGAGGAGGCAGGAGAGTCTTCATTGAAGAGATTAAGCTGAACTGTAGTTTACTGACAAAGAAAGCAAGATTTAGCGGGCACCATTGGGAGAGGAAAGTAACTGAAAGGAGAGAAGTCATAAAGAAGCTAAGCACTCACTAAGTGTTTATTGAACTTCTTGAGGGCGGTTCCAATCATAACCATGTTTCCACCATTAGAATCTACCCCAGTGTCTGGTATATGCTAGACTCTGAGCAAATGTTCATTATAATAAAAAGAGACTGTTATAAATGATGTTCAATTGATTTCCATGAGTGGGGGTATGGTAAAAGACCCTGTTCCCTTTTGATAAGGGAAAATGAGAAAGAAGGATAATAGCTCTGGGCATTTAGAAGGATATGACTCAATTTTGCAAACATTTAAAAATGCCTACTGGTTAGTCACAGTTGAGTGTAGTACTACGTCAGGCATCATTTGGCCCTGTCAGATCTACGGATATGTTTCTCATTGAGGAGGCTCTTCCTTCTCCCAGCACTTGTGGGAAGTATCTTTCATACAGAACAGGTCTTTCCAATGGATATGGCCTGCCCAAATCTCTTCCCATAAATCTGTTAGAAAAAGTTTGTTGCTCTGGCAGCGTGGCTGAGTTGGTTGGAACATCGTTCCATGCACTGAACGGTTGCCAATTCGATTCCTGGTCAGGGCACATGCCTAGATTGTAGGTTCAGTTCCTGGTTGGGCCGTGTATGGGAGGCAACTAATCGAAGTTTCTCTCTCTCTCTCTCCCTTCCTCTTTCCAAAATCAATTTTAAAAAATGTCCTCAGGTGAGGATTAAAAAAAAACATTTTGTTAAAAGAAATTACATATAGTAAACAAGTCAGCCATTGGGTTATGGAAGCTGAAATTTCCCATGCTGCAAGTCCCCCCTCTTTTCGGTATTTTACTTACGTTGGCTGAGTAGGTGAAGTGACTACTAGGTTCAGTTTCTCCTAATGATGCTAAAGGTTTGCTGATGACGAAGCATCCCCACTTGCCTATTGCTGTTCCCACCCAGAACTCATAGGCACCTCTCTTCTGTGCAACGGGTTTTGGGTTTCTGAAGTCTGTCTTCTATACCTAATATGAGGTAAAAAGCAATAAAAGAAAAAATGTAATTCTTGTCTTTGCACGATGCCATTCACTCCCTCTGGCATGTGGCATTGTCCTCTTTATTTGATAGGTTTTTGTTGTTGTTGCCCTTGTTGAGCATCGTGTTTGATCATCTTCTGGGTTTTTTGCCCCAGGCAACCTGCAGACCTCTGTCTCCAAGCTCTCTCTGTAGCACTATGCTTCCATCACTATCAGTGCTATTTGTGAACCCACTAATTACAGCATGGCTTAATTACATTTATGAGACAGTTTATCTTTGTTTCAAGGAGCTTGCTACCTATTGTGTGATAGAGACATAAACACATGTGGTGATTGAGGGATAAACAAAATACTGAGGGAGAACTGGAGGAGAGCCACCAAGAAGGAAGGGAAGCTAGAAACATCAGAATAAAATTGCATCAGGTTTTATTTGAGATACTGGATCTTTCTTGGCAGAAGTTCTAGGCAGTTTTAGGGACTTTCTACAGAGGGGGACAGAGGCAGTTTAATTGGAAACTCTGCTCACAGTTATTTAAAAGTATCCCTTTAAATGAAAAGTGGCTTTGTCTGTTATGTAAAAAAACATGAGGGCTCCCGACTGGTTTGCCAAAGCACATTGGTGTATCGTGAATCCTTCACAAATGTGTTATCAAATTTTTACAAGTTTGTAAGATTAAAGTTTGATCTGAGATTCCTGCATCACAGTCCTAGATCTCAGACAGAGCTTTGGATGGAGCAGATCCTGGCACCGAATGTGGAGTGGGGAAAAGGAGGAGGCAAGTAGTGTAGTGTGCTGTCAAACCAGCCCCAAGAAAGATGGCATGTTGCCTGAACACGTGCCTCCTTGGCCTGTGAATATCAAGGAGAATGTGGACAGGGCACAATGCAACCCTATTCCCACAATCATTTAAGGCTGAGGGTCGGTCAAGGGAATGAGGGAACAGCTGGACGTGCTTTCATAGGCACCGTGAGATACTGTCACACTGAGCAGTGATGATGGTTCAAGATTACTGACTTTTTAGTGTTGTTTTCAGTCTTTCAGTCTCTTCAAGTGTGCCACTAAAAATTATAGTACTCCAAGTGGTACACTTACATTTACACAGAGGGTGTGTGCTGAGAACCACTGTAGTAGTACCTTTAAAATTAAAATAGAAGATATCTCTTGTTCCTTTTTCTTATCAGGTAGCTCACCAAGGCTGTCACATACCTCAGATGAGCACCAGCTGTTTCCTTTTTATTTGAGCCACAGATCATGAGAGCTCATTAAAATCTGAGAAATTTTATTAATTCTCTACGATGGTTTTCTCCCCATTATTTTAGCTTCCTTTCACAAGCAGGATTATGAGGTTGCCTGATGGGTCTTTAACATCATTCTGAAAAATCTCCCCTTGGGCATGTTTGTGCAGTAGATAACACAACTTAAGAGATTTATGTAAATGAACTTATTCAAATGAAGCGGGCCAACACCATAGAACCAGCTTGGCACCAAATACATTTCAGAGTAAATTCTCTTCCACCACTGTTTGTTACCTCCTTTGTAATAGAACAAAGAACCACTAGACGGAGCTAGGGATTAAGAAATCACAGCTCTAAATTGGGTGACTGCTGTGCTGGGTAGAATGCTATCACATGGAAGAAGTTAGCATTACCCTTCAAAGCCTATGGAAATCTCACTTAATTCTGCCAAAGCAGTCGGTTTACTTCGTGTCTACACGAGATGAAAAAAAGGGTGACGTTTGTAATGGCCCAATTTATTTAGTTACTCTAATGATGTTTGACGTTGGTAGAAGCACTTTACAATTTAGAGTACATTTTACATTTTAGGATACATAATTACATTTGATTTTCACAGCAACTCAGAGATTGGAGGGCAAGAATTAGTTCTATCTTGGATACTAATAAACTTAGAGTATCTGCAATACAGTAACAGGATGTGTCAAGACGGTGCAACTGAGGTTGTAGGCTCGGTTTTTTGTTTTTGTTTTTTCATTTTTCATTTTAATGTTGACTGTTGGCCTAGCCTGGAGCAAGCTAGAAAACTATCAACTCATTCCTTTTGTAGGAGCAGACTTAGTCTCTGGCCACGCCCACAAGGGACCTACAGTAAAGGGGCAGGTAAAGGATCTGTACAGGTAGAAATGTCCCCAAATCAGTGAACAAAGGAGGGTCGTCTGAGCTCCTACCCAGAAATCTTTGGAGAATGGAAGTCCGTGTTATACCAGAGGCAGGTGTGAAGACCAGCACCTCATCCGCGCAGTGTGGACTGTCCTTCAAGCCAAAATTGAGGTTATAAGTTGTTAAATGTTTGGGAAATTGTCCACCCCACCATACCCCCTACCCCAAGCATTTGCCCTCAGAGACAAGCCCACCGTTTTGATGTTTGTCATGCAGTTTGTTCCTGTTTCCTAACCTTACACACTGATCATAACAACTTGTGCCTCAGCTAAAAAAGTTACGTGTATATTCACATGTTTTCTTGGCGTTTTGGTAAAATATTTACTGGATGAGAGCGGAAATCAGGTCAGTCAGCAAGTTTATCAAACATCTAGAGCCTGCATTTGGCTTTTGGTTATCTTTAAAAACAACCCAAGATGGGTCTTCTGGAGCTGAATCAGTCACTCTGCAAGTCTGACCTCCTACCAGTGCAACCTCGTTAATTGCTGGTACAACACTAGCTTCAGAATCAAGGTGGGGCACCTTCACAAATGAGGCTAAGAAACCCTAGGGGGAGGGAGAAGGAAGGTGTTCCAGGAACGCCAGAGGTCCCAGGGGCTCCGACCTGAAACAGAGCAAAGGAAGAGAGTTACATTATCACACTACTCCAAGACTCGCGGGGACTTTATTGGGGGTAAATCCACCACCAAAGCTGCTAATGCTGCTCCCCTCTCCACCCTTTTGGCAGATTCGGAGATGCCCTTGCCAGCCCAAGGCGCACTAAACGCAAGTCCCGGATGTGCCCAGAGGGTGGCGTTGCCAGTCCAGCCTTGGCCCACCGCAGGTCGCCGCCTCCCGGCCGCCGCGGGACCCCCGCTTGGTCTCCAACAGGCCCGCGGGCGGGACGCGCCCGATAGGGGGCGCCGCGGGCCCAGGCTCCGCGGCTCCCTCCGCCCACCCGGAGACTGCTGCGGCGAGGCGAGCCCCGCGCGAGTGCACTGCGAGGCGGGCCGCAGGGAGGGAGGTGCGAAGAGGGCTCGAGGGTGGCAGCGGGAGGGATCCATCTGCCCTGCCCGCCCGGATTCCGTGGGGCGCATGGGGCGCATGGGACGCTTCGAGCCAGGATCGCGCGAGGGTCCCGTGCCTCGCTTTCTGCTGCCTTGAAAAGCTGCTCCGGGACACCACCAGACCCTGAGCTGACGGGAGGATGACCATGGCCGGGGGCAGGAGAGGACTGGTGGCCCCGCAGAACACGTTTCTGGAGAATATTGTCCGGCGGTCCAATGGTAAGAGGTGCAATCGGGTTCCGTTACCCAGGCTTTTCATTTGTGCCTTTATTGCAGACGCCTCCCGCGCCAGCAGCTGCAGCAGAACCCGGAGCTCTGCTGGGAGCCACGGCGCGGGCGACCGGGCTGCCTCTCCGCGGCTGGGAAAGGTGGGCAGGGCGGGGCGGGGTCTGATGGGTCCCCGTCCTAAGAGGAGAGGTCTCCTGGGGACACCTTGTGGGCCTTTCTCCCGCCTTCTCGGTCTCCTCTCCAGAGAGTGTGACAGCGGATGAGCAAAGTACTGGGAAAGTGATGAGAAGCCGGACGCCGCGCGTTCCCCATCGGTACAGCCCACCCCTCCGCGAAGGCTCTCAGGGAGCTCGGGCTGCTGCCGTCCGCGGCGTCCCCTCCCCATGGGGGGCCAGCTGTGGAGACCCGGAGCTCCGGCCGCTTGTCTCCACCTTCCACCCCTGCAGCCGAAAAGTCCGAGGTGCAGGGACGCGGGGACTGAGGAGCGTGCTGCAGGCTGCCTGATTCCACCTCTTCACCCTTTGAGGTTAAGTTAAGGCCATGAGGGGCAGAATTTCCTGGACTCAGGTGGGAAGTGGAGGGCACAGGTGCAGATTTGGCTAAGTGGTCACAGGTACGAATTTGTCATAGTTCCTCTCTTCCAAACACGACTGTGTTTTTCCCCCGTAAATCTTACTCACCTATAAATTCCCAAACTCACCAAGCCTGTAAATCTCCATTATCCAATAAACCAATGCTCCCCGCCCCTCTCTTTCCCAGTAGCATTAAGATGGACAGTAGCACGAAGGGTGGGGGTGGGGCGAGATTCCTAGGAGCAGGGCTGGACAGGGAAGCATGTCAGATGCCTTCAGGACTCTCAGCGGAGCGCCCTGGCCAAACGCTTGCAGAGCGAATAGGAGCAGGGCAATGGGAAGGCGCAGTGCACACCGGTTCCTCAAACGACTGACACGAAAAGCGGCCAGCCCTAGAGAAGCAGGGTCCTGGACCCTTCTCCTTCCAGAGACAGATGACGTTCATTAGGAAGAAGTGAAGCTCTAACTCAGGAAATGGGTTTTAAAAATGTGTAAATATCTTGTTTCACAGCCTTAGGAGCTTGTGTTAAAACTGTGGGCTTCTGTTTGGATTTAGTTGGGGAGTGAGGGGAAGGGCATGACAAGTGACTTAGTCTACTGTAATTAAAAAGTGGTTGAAGTTGATCTTGTAATAAAGAACTTAACTAGGAGAGCAAATCATCACATATTAAATACTTCTTAGAAATCATCCTTTATCATGTGCCTTTTATGAATAAGACTATTGAAGAGTTTCTGGTCAGCCAACCTTTCCTTTCAAGGTCTACCTCACTCAAACTAACTCAGGTGGCTTTCAGGGCAAGGTCATAGCCATTACCTGAGGAAGCAAGGGGATGATAATTACTACATGAACAGCCACTATGAACTCTTCTGCCATACAAAAGCCAGAGGTGTTCATAGATTTTTAAATAAGATCACTATTTAAGAGTTAATGCGCTATGATTGCTATTGTTATTGGCCTTTTAGGCGGTATGGAGGCAGTTTCGAAGATCCCCTTGCCAGAGACATCAACTTTCTCGTAATATCAATGACAATTTCAAGTTTTTGGTGAAGAGGCAGAGTCCTTTAAGTGAAAGAGGAAACCCTTTATCTAATGTATACCATATTATGTTTTTGAATGGAGGCAGTAGTAAGAGAATCTTACATGTAATAGTCACAATGTTCCTTGGGCTTGGTAGGAGGAACTTAAGAATCCTGGAGCTAATTCCTCAATAAAATAAATTTTTAAAAAATCCCAAAGCTGATACCATAATTAAAAGAAATTCTGGAGCTTAGAAAGCAGAATACCTTTTAGTTTAGTTGATCTTAGAGCCACTTCCCCACTGTAAGTATATGTAGAATGTCAGTAGAATAACTAGCTGAGAATATTTCTGGTACTGGCACTTTGATTTCAGCACCACTTCCAACAGCTTAACTTCAATTAATCAACCAACCAACCAACATCAACAACAAAAATAAAACACGTTGGGAGAAGTGAATAATTTTTTAAATTATGTATTATTTAAGAAGAAAAGATTCTGATCTTGCAGTGTAGAATGTTTTTAATTACCTGTTTCATGATATTTCTTGAAAACAAATAGAAAAAAGTGGACTCTTGGAAATATCACAATATCTACATACATTGTATTATTTTACTGTGATGGAAAAAGTCTATTTAAAAATATTGATTGTCTCCTAAAATCCACCAGCTTTTTTTTTTTTTGACATTACAGTATTTTAAATAGCATTTTACCTTTAAATAGCACTACAGTTTAATCACTTTATTAGGTATTTTCTCCCAGTGGTTTTATGCAGTATTTTTGTTTCTCTTTTAAAGATCAGAAAACTGAGTCCTAAGTGTATTAAGTGACATTCAGAGTGGCAGACATACAGTGCCTGAGGCGGGTATTGTTTGGAGGATAGCATTCATCGTTCTTGTAGCATCATGGTCTCTGAGACATTATGACTTAGCCTGTGGAACTGTTTTCATCATTCTTAAAAAAAAAAAAAAAGCTATTCTCATTATATACTAATAAATAAGAGAAATGACTTTGTTTTGGGGCATTCGAATATCTGGTGTCTGGAATATAGTAGACCTGTAGGATAAGACAGACATGAGATCTAGTCTGTCTTCCTTCTCCATCATTGTATAGATGAAAAAATTAAAGTGCTGCTTTTCCTCAAATAGTTAAGGGCAGAACTGCTGAGGACCTAAGTCTCTTGACCCCAGTATCATGCTCCTTATGGTACACCACGAAACGACCTTCCTCGGATTACTATTATTTTCTCTGGGGAAGCATAATTTCCCAGTGGAGATTAAATAAAATGTTATAACAACAAGAACAACATCCACTTTGGCTAACAGCCATGCTACCACATCCAAACAGAATAGGAGGGCAAAGGAGAAGCTAATTCTGTTTCAAGGGAGGGCAGTAGTTTTACCTTTGTCAGTGGTTTGGTTGAAGACACAGACAGGATAACATTCGTGTGCCCGTTATAAAATATTAAGTCACTTTTTCATAAAATACCCTCTTTGATCCTCACAAGCCATCAAAGGAGGTGCAGTTTTTCCAATACAGAGTTTTGAGCATTAAGAATCCTCCAGTTAAATAATTTACCTACTGTTAGGAAGAGGGAGAGTTAGAAATGGCAACCGAAGGCAGCTCAGGGGCTAGGTGGCAGCTGTGACTGGTTCATTCATTTCACGAAGATTTACTGCGCATGCTTATTGAACACTGGGGCTATCGTGAGAAAAAAGAAACCTCTTACCCTGAGTAAGTTACATCTTAGTGAATCTCGATCCAAGGATCTTGCTCCCATTCCACAATGTTTCCTGGCTGCAATTCTTACTTAGGCCTGACACTGGATTTGAAAAAAGAAACCCAAAAAACGTTTAAGGTGTTTAGTGGTCTTGATGGGACTCAAATCTAGTTTAACTTCCTTTGATATGTTCTGAATACTATTTGAAGGAGATTTTTGATAATTATCTCTTATTAGCATAGGTGTAAGTAGTCAGCAGGAATAATTATGGGCCAGATTTTATTTGATTTTGCTTATGGTCATATTGGCCATCGTTTCAAATCCTTCCGTTGACTTTGCTGCCACATAGGCAAAGTCAGCCTGCGTCTCTTCATATTCATGGTTGGAAAGTGTTGCTCCAGAATATTTCTGATGGTTGCTTAAATGTGCAGGCACTTCCAGAATGCTCGCTGAAGCAAATAGGAGATCTGCCGTAGGATGGCTGGCAGACCTTAGTGCCAGGAAACTACAAAAACATTATCCTAAATGGTCTCATTCACGCAGAACATATGTTTTAGTGTTCAGAAATCTATATCAAACAATTGTAGGTGCCGGTGAATCCAT